>JAMKCH010069317.1:0-51447 GCA_023653785.1 Ophioderma brevispina
TTATCAACACGATGGATCAAATTTATTGTCTGGCCCCCTCTCCTTAAGGCACCATTTGCGCACTTAAGAATCACGTATCAAGGTTCCTGTCAGGTTGTCCCCCCAACATATTTATCGCTCAACCTTTTGTACTTGAGATTTTGTACAATGTCCGGCTAGCTCCCGGGTTATAAGGGTACGATGATGTTCTTGGTGGAAAGGAGGGGGTGGGAGGGTGACATGGTTGGTGACTCTGTGCCTTGGTGAACGCTCATGTGACCTTTGGCCCGGTCAAAATGTTAACCCTTGATAGTTGCATCCGTGTGGTTCTGTTAAGGACTAACGATGATGTAACTGGTGGAAAGGAGGGGGCGGGGTGGGGTGACATGTTGTGACTTATGTGACCTTGGTGACCGCATATCGTTGGCCCCATTCACAACATCGACGGCAGACAACACTGCGGTCCGGGGACCGTGATGTCTTTTTTTTAATATTTGTTTGAAACGATAATCCGGCTTTTCGCGATTCGTAGCACCCCCGGAAATGCGAACTTCTGTGCAGCCCAGTCATCCCCCATCTACCAAATTTTAAGGCTGTACGAACCCATTCCCGAGCCTATAACTATTCGCTAACGTCTCTTAACTGCATTTAAATTTACTTTGGGAAAAAAATCTAGCGTAAACTTGCAGAAAAAAAAATAACGCACCGTCCTTTTTCTGTGGTGATCGTCCAGTATTTTCCTCAGGAACGTTTTTGATATAGATGCCTAGATTTGCTAATGTTTTTACGTTAAAACGTTTTTAAGCGGATGCCATGTTATTTTTTTGCCCCGGTTTAAAAAGCTTTACTGCAAGATATAAATCCATTATGTAGTTTTCAAATCCCAAGTAGGTTAAGGTCCAATTCTCTATCGAATGAATTCACCTATTGTAAGATTATCATTCAAACTCTTTAATTCAAATTAAATCAAACCATTTGTTATTGAAACTTAAACATGCGAACATCATCACAGACGGCAATCAGTTTTTCGCATAATGATATTGTCATTTGTGAACACTTGTTAAAATTGGTCCGATAATCAAACGAAACGTTCGAGTTTTTTTTTCTGTAGAGCGACAGAATATGTTATCTTTGAGAACTCAATTTTTTCCGAAGAGGCCCCCCGGATAATATAGTTTGTAATTGTTTACTTCCTCGTGTTTTTCTAATATTCAATTACCTTTCAGATATGCTTTGCCACCCAGACCAATTGAAGCTGCCATACAATTATAAAATAAGGTATGTTACATTGCGTGGAATCCCCTTTGACACCTCTGGGAGTACAGAAGCGAGTACAATATTAAACTTAGCAAATATTGATTGAATTGGAACTAAAGTTTATGGGTAGCATATTTTGTGCTCTAACCTACTGATGTTTGGAATTTGCATTTTGTATGTGGGGAATATTTTCGAGAATCCGACGATACCCAATTATGTGACTAATCCGATGCGTTTGTCAGGATTAAAGGGACACAAATGGCCTGAAAAATATTTTCAGAGAATGAAATGGACCTTTTTAATACTAAAATCACTGCCACAAATTTGAAAACAATTTAGATGTTTTCATTCTTTAAAACATAAAAACAGCATGAGTTTCGTGGACAATTGTGGCAATTCCTGCCACGGAAAATCAAGGGATGATATCCCTGCCAGATTTTAAGAGTGTACCTGATATTTTTGAGAACAATTAACCAAGCATTCAGACCTGGATTAACATTGTACTTCAGGCTAGTAATATATTGATCTGTCAAGTGAAAAGTAGATTAGCCGGATTAGCACATATACCACAGCAATGGTCTGTGAGCTGATGACTGCATTCTTTTCAAGTTTTATAAAATTCTGGCAATAATGTCAGCATCCTTGGCTGAGAAGTGAAGCTTACAAGGAAAATAATATCAGTTACTCGCGGAAGGATGGATGAATGGATAATATTCCTCGTCTATTAAAAAACAATCAAAACACACTTATCTGACCAAAACGCAGTGACCAATTTTCACAATTATTATGTTTTAAGAATCTGATAACTTGAATACTTAATATTTCTGTACAACCATAACCTTTCAGCCGAAAAAGCAATATTGGACGCCAATATTTGTCGATATCGGACGATAGTCCCTTATTCAAGTCGAATTTAGGAACGTTTGTCCCATTGAGCTCTGTATAATTATACCAACCATATTTAGCGATCACTAAAGGTGCGAACGAGGCTAAAATTTGTGATGCTCCCGGAAGCAGAAGCAGACTATCCAGTCAAAATTATCGTGTCATGTACACATCATGGTTCAAAAGTATCGAACAGATTTGCAACGACTAACGAAGCACAGTTTCAAGAATTCATAAGTAATACACCCGTACTTACACTAGCGTTGTAGTTTAAGGCACTCTTTGGCATCGAAAGACTTCCTGATGGATGTGGAATACTTCGATATTAACAACAATGACCGATGCACTGAAGAAGTATTACGTTGAAGTTCACCGAGAGGATGCTCATTTGTGTTTAATCAGTAAGATTCTTATAACATAATAATCATAAAGATATTGGACTTGGTGTGAGTTTCAGAAATATTTTACGTCTCGCACAATATTTTTGAAACTCACAGCTCGCCAATGTATTTGTGTATCATAATCATTTATCCAATTGTATTAGAAACTCGGTATATGTATATATGGGTAGTAGTGGAGACACATGCCGTCTATCTTCACGAACAAATGCATATTGCGTACCATTGGTACTAATCTGCTTCTCAATCTCCTTCGTGCAAGTAATTTAAAGGGCGATGGCCCGATTTAAGGATATGAAGTTTTCATCTTGATAGATTGGCATTCCACTCCAAAACCCTATCTGTAAAGTTTCGCGCCGATATTTCAATCCGTTTTGATGCGAGAGCTTAAAACGTGATTTTGTAAGCCCCATAGAGTGTAAAATTAATATTGGTCGACCAAAATGGGGCACATTTTCGCTCATAACTTCCAAACCAAACATCCTTTGGCTCTAAGATTTCAATGGGTAAATGAGAAAAATAGTAGCTTTCTTCTGATACAGAAATGTTGTCCACTTCCGGTAAAATTTGGAGCTTCTGGGACGAGGCTATTAGCGATCGGGCCATGGACCTTTAAAGATTCGCCTTTTTTGGTACCTATGTCGGGAAAAACAATCTTTGATTACGTTAATTGTCAAAGCAATAGCTTGCTGGCATAATCCATTCAAAACAGGGGCTTTTTTGCTGTTAGCCAATTAGAACAAATATGCAAATGAAGTACCATTTATAACAAAATATCGTTTCTTGCTGCAAAGATTACTTTGGTTTAGTCTGATAAAAGAGAATATGAAAAGATGTTCTGTCTGGAAATGGAGCGTAAAACCACTTGTCCACGACCAAGAAAGCAAGAACAAGTGTAGTCACTACAAGATACATGTATTTCATTGAAAGTTGTTAAAATTTGGGATGTGTATGACGTACTTTACTTTTTTTTATAAACAATCTCCTTATATTTGCCAACTTCTTTATATTGTGGTCACAATTACTGTGGTGGTTGGGATGATGAAGGCCTTTAGCTACTATATCAGAGATCTGCTGTCTACAAATGAATGCTAATTTTGTTTTGAAGAGAGAGCTAACGTGAAGTTATCATTGAGTCAAGAATATAATGGTTTGGTGTAAGATGGAATGTAACACTTTACATGATTTAACTATAGTAGAGAAGTGATTGATTGATGAAATATCCTGGTTTATTTGTTTTTCAAAGATCATAAGCCTGGGGCGTTATTATAAATGTTTTCAAATTTGTCTGGATTTGATCAAATTTTTGATATGTACCCATTAGATTTGATCTAAGCTTGTAGTTTGATTGGATATTCCAGAATGTGTCCAATGAGAAGGCAAAACTATTGCATGGTCATGCATGAGTAAACATAAGATAAGGCTAGCTATCGGTACAAGAGTAGTGAACACTCTTCTTCATTGGTTGGTCTACTGCAAGATCTGAATCGGAATGACCTACATCCTATAAAATAAATTTGATACAATGAACCGACACCGTTAAACTTTTTCGTCCTCACATTCACAGATTATCAAGAATCATTTGGCCAGAATGTTGACTTTACTCAACATACCATCAGTTATTTAACGACGAAATTCCAACTTCTCTTCGTGAAATCAACACGAGCAATGTCCTTGAGCTTTCGTATAAGGTGTATTTCGTTTATTTAAACACCGTAAGTCTTAATAAACCTGAGCAATTCTATCTAAATTGAAATTCAAAAACAACGGCAACAAAGAACAAATGAAGGTGTTTCTGGCTGATACAGTAAATTTCAGTTGTCTTCAGTTAATGCAATTAAGGTTATACCCGCTTGGTGTCTTTTACACGTGGAGGTGCTTGATTAATTGATCAAATTTCTTGCAACGCTGCCGTCGTGTAGAAGCGTGCCTTTTCACGTTTCGTGTAGGTGTAATGCCCAATGAGTTTACCCACCTGAAACGGGGGTTTTATTTCAATCTTAATAAGAGAGAGAAGTGAAAAAGATGGAGAGAGGGAGAGAGAGAGAATGATAGAGAAATGGTGAGACACGCTGACAACGTGTGTCCCCCCAAAAAATGCGAGAGCCGATAACGTATACGAAAACATTGATTTTTAAAACATTCTTTAAGCTAGAAAGTGTACTTGGGCGACTTTACTTTGTTAAAATTTCAGATACATCCGATATTAAATTTTTGCGACACACAGATTTGAAGTGAGGTCAGACACTGTTTTAACTAATTTATGGGATTAACTGTCCAAATGACCTATACGTGTTACATTTTTGCATTTAAGAGTCTATACTTGTTTATGACTTTTGTTTGGTCCAAAAACGCAATCCTGTTTAAAATAAAACAATTAACGATTAGCTATTTTCCTTTTTTATATTGTTTGGGATCTTCAACTATTCTTGATGGTCATACAATATGCCCCTCTTTGCAAATATGCTACCACCTGTCAAGTGTCGTCAAGTCTGTTATGGAAGGAGTCTTGGGTTCTTTGCTCCAATGTGTTTCGGTATGTAATGATGGCTTTGTCCAAGTAATTAATTGGTTTAGCATGAAGGTAAAACCAACCCCCTTCCTGTGATGTAATCTTGATAGAATCAATGTAACAAAACTGTACTTCAGGTTCACCGTTGTTTGATGGAAGTAATGGGAAGGAGGAGGTAATGTTAAAGGATAGTCGTAGTGTTCCAAATGTTTTCCAAGGTTGCGGTTACCTTCCAATCGGTAAAATGGTTTACAACGTGCTTACACATTATCGTATGTCTTAAAAAAGTTCGAAATTGATTGGTCTAAATTTTGTACCAAGCAAGGACAGATAAATTACCTTTAAAATACTTGAATATCAATAAAACATGTTATTCCCCTGGCCTAGGGGATTTTGCGATAGCAGACTCCTTCTGTGTGTCTTTGTGTGTGTGTGTTCCATTTTGGTTAGGTTGTGTGTGTGTTCCATTTTGGTTAGGTTGACTATTTTTGTGTCTCCTGCCCAAACGCTTGGGCTAATTGCAGCCAAACTTGATCAGAAGAACCACTGTCCCAAGGTGCATATGTGGTGTACTCCGATTGTGGTGAGAGTTCACGTGAGCGATTAAAGGGGCGTTCTTCGTAAATATATCCATTCGTTTTCCGCCACAAATGAAATACGGTAACTAAATGTGGTCACTGTAAGCACTGAGGTGTACACAAATTGGGGTCAAAGGGTATGTGGGTGGATTAAAGGGGCATTCTGTCATTTTGGTTAGGTTGACTGGTTTTTTATCTCCTGCCCAAATGCTTGGGAAAATTGCACCCAACTTTGATCGTAAGAGCCACTGGCCCAAGGTTCAAATATGGTGTAATCTGCATCTGATTGTGGTGAGAGGTGATGTGGACCGATTAGGGGTACATTCTTTGAAAAGCTATCCATTCGTTTTCCCGCTACAAATGCTACGATCACCAAATTTGGTCAGTATAAGCATTGTCATGTTGGTTACAGTTTTTTAATTTATCTCCTGCCCAAATATTTGGGCCAGTTGCAGCCAAGTTGATCATAAGAACCACTGGCCCAAGGTTCATATATGGTGTACTCTGTCGTAAGAGGTCATGTTGAGTGTGAATCATAAGTTCAAAGGGCATATGGGCCAAAGGGAATTCTTTGATGCAAATGAACTAATTTATGAAATTGTGGTCAACATTCACTGCCTACAAATGGGGAGGTCATTTCAAGGTCATGCAGGGCCATTAAAGGTCAAATCACCAAACATGTAGTAGGATGACGAAACTTGGTGGGTGTGGTAAACATTTAGTGCAGAAAATATGGAAGGTCATTTAAAGGTCATGTGGGGTTATCCAATGTCAAATAACTTCAAATGCTTTTATGTCACGAAACTTGGTGGGTGTAGTCAACATTTGATACCAATCCACTCAATTTTATATTCGTAAAACCCAGTTGGATTTGCAAGTTTCAACTTACAGTATTATTGATTAATATTAAACTTATGGAGTCTTCCTTATCTCCATTGTTTGGAACATACGGTAGAAAGAATCTGGACATTTTCTTGTTTTATATACTTTAGAATCTGTTCCAGAAACTTGCAAAATACACATTATACCCTGCAGCTTGCCGCGTATTTGCAGGCAAAAACACCCTCGTTGGAGGCGAAAAAAATCAAATAGTGATAGTGATATTTAGATCACGTCTATGGCAAGTATTTTGCACAATGAAAGAGAGAAACCTGGTTTTTCGTTGAAAAACCTGGTTTTTCAACCGAAAAACCAGGTTTTTCGATTTGAAAAACCAAGTTTTTCAATCTGAAAAAAAAAAAAAAAAAAAAAAAAATTCTTTGATGCAAATGAACTAATTTATGAAATTGTGGTCAACATTCACTGCCTACAAATGGGGAGGTCATTTCAAGGTCATGCAGGGCCATTAAAGGTCAAATCACCAAACATGTAGTAGGATGATGAAACTTGGTGGGTGTGGTAAACATTTAGTGCAGAAAATATGGAAGGTCATTTAAAGGTCATGTGGGGTTATCCAATGTCAAATAACTTCAAATGCTTTTATGTCACGAAACTTGGTGGGTGTAGTCAACATTTGATACCAATCCACTCAATTTTATATTCGTAAAACCCAGTTGGATTTGCAAGTTTCAACTTACCGTATTATTGATTATTATTAAACTTATGGAGTCTTTCTTATCTCCATTGTTTGGAACATACGGTAGAAAGAATCTGGACATTTTCTTGTTTTATATACTTTAGAATCTGTTCCAGAAACTTGCAAAATACACATTATACCTTGCAGCTTGCCGCGTATTTGCAGGCAAAAACACCCTCGTTGGAGGCGAAAAAAATCAAATAGTGATAGTGATATTTAGATCACGTCATAAACCTGCTGTTCCTGTTTGAAATTTTGATTTAACTGCATTTCAAATCATTTTTACCTGAAAAAAACTCAGAAAAGAGCACTTAGAATATTTTTAGGCTTTGACTACCTTAATTACTCACATGCTCTTTAACAATGCAATATTAGTCTTGAAGCTCGCAGGGAAAATATTTGCCTTAAGTTTGGCCTAGATTTAGATACTTCAACTATATTCACTAAGAAATAGTAACAAACAATTATCGTTATAAAATAGCGCTATACCCTATTTGGTTGATCTTTTGAATAACTTGACTTTTTAAATAACGTCTTCTGCCTTAGTTAACTGTGCCAACTGTGTTTTAGCGAACAAATTTAGTTATAGTTTACATATTCAATTGTTAATTTGTGAGTGAGGTAGGATATGTATATATGGGTATGAATAACAAATGGGCGTTTCTGTGAATGAATGTATAGAGTTTGTGGCTGTGTGAGAAAATTAGTACGTGAGTGAGTGAGTGAGTGCGTATGTGAGTGAGTGAGTGAGTGTGATTTTGTGTATATGTATTTCAGAGGATGAATTTTAAAATTGTGTTTGAGAGTGCTTGCGAGAAGCCGGTGAATTATAGTGCAATTATAACTATGGCGCGCAATAAAGTCAAGCATTCTTTTTAATAACCTTAATTCAAGTTTTTAGTGGTAGCTACGTTCGCTGATAAATATTTGTATGTTTATATGGTTGTTTAATAAGATTATTTATATAGCTTTTTAATCTGTATCTTTGCTGCAATTTAGCCTTAGGGCTACAAATGCATTGTTTAATAAACATAGGATGAATCAATAAACGAAGTCTTGACTTTTGATCCGTTTACACAGCCTATTTTGGTTGTTGCCATCAGGGCTATTTTCAAGAAGAGGATGAGATATCAATTGTGCCACTTTCCATAGATGGAAAATGGACACGGGAAGATTTATTTTTGAGGATAAACATGTACCGAGTACGTATCGAAGGTTTATTGGTCAAAACAAGAACAAAAGAACAGAAAAACCATGTTTTGAACTGCCTGCCTTATCGTAATCGTCCCCGTAAAAAGCATACTTTGATTTTTTGTGTTCAGACTTCCTAATATGCAAAAACTCGGTTTCGAAAAAACAATGGGGGCGCTTCTTACTGAACTTTCTTTCATATCTCTTTAACCAATCGAATAATTGCATGTTGAAAGTGGCATGTTATGGATTCGAAGAATTTCTCCATCACCCAATTATTCATTTTTTTTCTGGTCCGTCATTTCAATTTTCTTTTTCCAGTAAACATTCTAAATACAGAACATAAAAATAGAGCATCACTCGCTGGAACATATTGCCCGGTATTCTGAAAGGAGACTAACTTTATACCTGGGTTTCAAACCTAGTGGGGACCTTTTTTTCTTTCCAACATAGGTTCTAAAAATGGCTTGGTGAGAAAATTCCCGGCCATCCTGAGGAATTTTCTCACGCGTTACATAACTTTCGAAGTATTTTGAAAAGAAAAAAGTCCACTCATGTAGGACTAACCTGGTTTAAACCAGGACTAAAATTAGTCCGCTTGCAGAATCAAGCTTTAGACATTATCTTGATTATCAAACAATAATCATTGCACATCTTGCATAATAATACCACCGTTTTGGTTCTGATCTAGCAAATCAATCATCCTGAAGAGGCATCGCATAATTTATTCTCCCATATACATCGTATCCACCAACTTAGTTATCATAATGATGTTCATTGAAGGCCACTGTAGTTGAAAAGGAGTCAAGTGCCAAGATTAACAGTTCTGAGAAAAAACCCGGTTAAAGTTTTGAATTTATCTAGACAGATCACAAAGTTTAATATTTTTGTGTCAATACTCTCCGAAGTTGTATAAATATCAACACAACTATTTCTGAGAACTTATTAAACAGTGGTAGTTTATTGAGTTTCTATAATCAATAATCAATAATTGTACTTGACTACTTCTTCCACAATAACATTACTTGACTACTTCTTCCACTAAAACGCAGAGAAGGAAAATAAGGGAAATCCCCATTGTGTTCAAGCAAAATGTGTTTAATTAAAAAAATAAACCATGACACTGAATACAATGCTTTTAGAACACGCAACAAAGTCACCACATCATACCAACCTCAATATATGATTTAATAGCATTAGTATTGTAATCATAATCATCACCATGGTGATGAAACTACATTCATTTTTAAAATGTTTTTAAAGTTGACCACTCTCGCCTTGCATGAAACACATGTGGTGCTCAAAAAGTCATATTTTGATCAATATCATCCAAACCTTATCACCCATCCCAACTTAAAACTGGCTTCATTTATATTGACATCATCAAACCTTTTTCTGTCCAGCGTGTGATTTCAGTTAGCTACTTCAATCACCATCTTCTGAGCTGTTTTCACTAGATCTGAGGAGTAACTGTAAGAATGTCACAGATGGTGGAAGATGGTCTTGTCAATCTGTCAATGTGCTTCTTTTTCTGCTCTATCCTCCCAAAGTCTCTGTCACATGGCATTCTACTATGGCCAGGAATCGGGTAGTAGATGTGGCTGACATTAGGCGCACATTGCAGATATAGTTCAGATAAGCGCACAAATACCTGTTCTTATTCTGCGAGAAACAGTTGTCTGCAAAGATGTGTAGTGATGTCACAGAGTGTGGGAGATTGGTTATGTAGTCATTTAAACAGATATCACCTCATAGGTCCTTTGTCAGCGTAATGTTCCCGAGTAATAGATACATTGTGGCGTTCATCATCAACCAATTGTGAATACATAGGTATGTACCCACAACTGTCCTCTTGTAATATTCCTGCCAACTCCAGTAAGTGGAAGCGGCAAGTTTTTCTGGTAGTCCCATGCAATACCGCGCGACTAATATGGTTTGGATCCTCTTGGCAATTTTAGACACATCTTGCATCTGCTTGTTGAAGACGTCTGCCTTCCTTGATGGAGTTTCACGCTGCCTCTCAAGTTCAGTGACACTCGCAGTCATCCCCATTTGATTCGGCGGCCTTAATCTGTGCATGGAACCATTCACATTTATCACAAATATCACTCCTTGGTTCTCCAAAAGATATTTTGAAATTCATGGTGAAAATGTCTGATAAAGCCATCGCTGGCTTTTTTCCTTTAGTGAGTATCTGGGTTGTCTTTTCAGGAATAGTCTGTGCATTGTGGATATATTCAGGGATGCATCAAGATATTTTCTGGAGTTTTGTTTTGTAATGGCTTTCGCGGGCTGGAAATTGACTTATATGCCGTCTCATCCTCTTCCTAATGTCCATCATCAACTCGCACATGATTGTTATGTTTCCCCTGCATCTAGTATGGGTTTTGGGTCAGTCTCCAAGACTTTCTTCGCCAACCGCGATTTCTTTATGCCATGCAAGGCACAGAATGACTTTGGCACACATTTTGCGTGTTATCGCCTAACATTATGGAGAATACACAAAACTGCCGTCTATCCGCGCGGCATCTCCTACTCCATTCCCACGTCGTCTCATATCACTCTCTTGTTTACTCTGACACATCCTCTGAGATATATTTTCTGCTCTCGTGGTCAGCAAAGTCATAAAATCTTGAAAGATATGCTTGCTTCTTCTTCTGTGAAGTTCGGCAACAACGCATCTGCATCCACAACCGTCTGTTTTCGTGCAGGAATCTCCTGCCAGCCAAGTTGTATGCCTACTCCTACCGAATACAAAGAAGTAAACATGAAACATAATATATTAATATTAGAGTTTTTAAGAAGTCCTACCTTAATTAAAAGAAAAAAACAAACAAACAACAAAACAAAATAACAAACCCAATACCAAACAAGAAAAAAAAAACACAAAAACTAAAAACAACAAAATAAAACAAAAACAAACAAATTACAACTTTCTCACGAAACAAATATAAAAAATGTGTCATAAACTTATTGTACAAAACAACACAAATAAAACTACCAAAACATAAAAAACATAGATAAAAACTAGACCAGTCAAAAACAGATATTTTGTGGTTTACATTTTTTTTCCCATCAAAGGTAACTAAAATCACACAAAAAAATTGTTTTTACACTTTAGACTTGAATCTTCCAAATGGGCAGAGCAAAAAGATGGTGCGAAGTAAATCTATTCCCAGAGTACTCACGCGCCAAGTTACATGAGTTACGCATGGGTATATTTGCTGACTGGCACAAGAAAGTTTGGGTCACATTTTCTTGATTTCATTGAATTTAACTGGTTTTTCTTTGGCATTATTATGTGATGATCTAGTGGTTTTCAAATCAATAGCCCTATCACCTTCAATATGATGCTCTTACTCTATTCGCATTCTGTGAAAAGTGGCACATTGGTATCGCACCTCTGTTCGAATATTAGCCATATCGCTGGAATGAAGCAACAAATCGGAGACTGTAACCGGGTATTCAAAACCAAACTTTATTTGTGATATGATGTCAATAGTACGTTACCTATTTTAATTTTTTTTCACCTCCATCAGGGTGTTTTTTGTCTTGCACATTTTTTGGTGAACACCCTGTATAATTGTTTTCTTCGGAGTAGATAGAATGGACTTTTATAAGGACGCTTTAGAAGTTTCAAAGTGCCTCAATCCATTAAAATTTCAGCTCACTGTCCTCTTTGCTTTCTCGTTGCCTCTTTTTCCTTTCCTTTCTCCTCTCACTCCCTCTCACTCTCTCTCTCCTTCTCCCAAACCTTTCACCGTAGTAATTTGTCGATAATCGGGGACGTAACATGTTCAACAAATTGGTGGGGAACACGATTGGTCCGTGTATGTGTTGCAGGTGGGTATGTTCCGTGCTAGCCAATCATAACGCGCGCCGTCTTCACTGGTTAAGTGCATCAAGCGCAAAACATTTTCTTTTGTTCTGTTCCGGAGAAAATCCTCTGTAACAAAAAACAGTGGTTAGGTGATAAAACCGGTATACGTCATTCATCGGTTAAACATGACATGTATGTTGTAATAATTTCGTATTCAAAGAAAGGCGTGTTATATTTCCCTTTCAGGCAAATGTTGTGATTTGGCGGCTAAAATTTCCATCAAAATGGAATTTGAAGTGTGTACTTTAATAATCACAGGAGAGAAGAAATGTATTGGTCTATTAAATATTCATGTTAAACGTGCAGGCAACAGAGCACGTATGTAAGCTTATTTAGCATGGTTTACGGTTGAACAGCAATTTCACTTTAGGAGTTAAACACGCTGCTTTAACGTCAAACAGCACGAAAGGGAAATAAATTAAATACGCACACACAAAAATTACGAATAAGATGCAAAGTCCGCAGCAGAATGCTGATTCACGGATGGAAAAAGCATAATATGCCACTTAACTGCCTTTCCGTATACGTGTAATTGGTGACTACAACACCTGATGGAAAAGTAAGAGAAAACTGCCAAAGAAATTGAATTGCAGGTATGTTACAGACAGCTAGATATCGTAAATTGACTTGGGAATGTTAGGATGAGTATTCATCACATGTTCTTGCGCACACACGCAAGCCAGCTGGCTTTAGTTTTTCTAGGTCATTTACACGCCGGTGTCGCTTGCTCTAACACCTATTACCGACTTTTGTGCATCTTTTTCGTAAGATGTCGTGTGGATCACATTTCCTGTTTAGTTACATCCATTGCAAACTCTATAGTTAAAACGGATAAGTATCTTTGCCTTACGATGTCCAAGTTGATCTGTATGAATCCGGCATACAGGTGCTGACGAGAGTCTTCTACACGATGACTTTGAGTGAAGTAGCGTCATTTGGGAATACACGTGATTGCGTCGAGTGACAGATATTGTCATCTGAAAAGAGTGGGTTCGCTGGATTATGGACAGTTTTGAATATCAAATGTTAAGGTTGCTATTTTAAGCAAACGTGTTTTTCCTCGGCGCGGCAATATGTTGCAACTTCTATCACGGATACTTCATTTAGCGTATTATCTCATGTTCCTTGTCTTTGTTTCTCACACTTGTCTTTCATCAGTGGTTAAGCTCTGCGGTCTTTTTTCTATCCACTTTCGGATTTTTTCGGAGGATTTAAGTCTTACCCAAGGTCCAATTGAGGAAAAATGTACCAGTTATCTGCTCAGATCGTATCTTCGTGCTCAGGTTATGAAATTTGCCATAGAGGAAATCAATTCAAGGAACGATATTCTACGCCGTACTGCGTTAGTTTATGAAATCCACGATATATGCAATCGGAATAGTATAGCGTTGAAAAAGAGTATGGAGTGCTTAGGTCTTACGGAAAGTCATGAATACGTTTTGCAATCTCCAGGACTTGGTACAATTTATCCTGATGAGAAATCACCGTTGATTATAGGACCGGATTCGTCCGAACCAGCTATGATTGTTAGTGATTTTCTGCAAATATTTGGTGTGCCTCTCATAAGTTACTCCGCTACCAGCGCCTTACTTAGCAAACGTGATCGTTACAGAACTTTCTTCAGAAGCGTTCCTGATGACGGATTTCAAGCCATTGTCATTGCGGATATCGTTGCTCACTACGGATGGAATTGGGTTGGAATAGTTGCTGTGGATAATAGTTACGGAAGATCTGCACTTAGTGATTTTACCGAAGAAGCAGCCAAACGTGGAATATGTATTGCCTTTCAAGCCAGAGTACAGGAAAGTATAGAAGAGGAGGATATAAATTCACTTTTTAATTCTTTGGAGAAGCATCCAGAATTGGAAATATTAGTTGCCTTTACTTACACGAAAACACTGATTCCTTTTTTGGAAAGAGCCCAGACAAACTTCACGCCTAGCCACGGTAAGAGCATACTGTAAGTCCTATACAATAAATGGCCACAATGTATGTTTGATTACAGGAAGATATGGGTAATGGTTGGGTATTTAAAGGACGCTTACTACTACTTTCAAGCGGGTAGCTTAATTTGCAGGCTCTGTTGTCATAAACCAAAGAACTTGGACATGGAAGACAGTTCAAGGTGGATAAATACCACATATATAGAGCATTGTACACTCTAGCATAAGCCAATCTTCCAGTTCCGTAAATCTAGATTGCACATTCTATGATTAAGACCCAATGATTATTCAAGATTTGCGCAAATCATTGAAACACATGTGTTTTGTCGAGAGAGGTTTTTGTGTCAATAAGAAAATGAGAACATTTATGCGGATTTCACTTCTAATGTATGTTTTTTTAATTGAAGATTTTTATTTTGGGGGATATCTTTATTATTATTATTAAAAGAGATTTTCAAATCAAAAGACCTCCTGATAAACACATTATCATCCGTGTACACTTTAGAGCAACATACGTTTCCCCTTTTTGTTTCGCTGTATTGAAAAAAAAATAGGTCAACGCTTCTTTCCTCTTTACAAGGTAGGAATTAAAAAAACTGGGGAAACTGTGCATATAAAAGGTAAAAAACGTTAAAAATAACACACAGCCTTACGGTTTGCCTTTTACGCCCTCGGGCTTTTTATATATTTTCGCAAAAGAAATGTATGTTTGATGCATCAAAGCGATATAGAGAGACGAGAGGCCAGCAAATAAAACAACTGATTACATATTATTGTACACGATGTGACGAATGAGTATTACCGAACGACATGTCAGAATACGTATGTTTCTTATGGTCCGTTCATTTCATACAGTTATGATTGCAATACCGGATAAGCTCATTTTGCAATAACTTAGATTGATACACATGGGTTATTTCAATTGATCATAATCATTGGAAATGATCCCTCATAAATTTGTAATGCTAGGTTTCATCGAGACCCAACACCTGCAGTTGATTCTGTTTCAAATGTCTGCCATTACGAATGTCAGATGATAATGATATCACATTGATCATGGCTGATAATGATATAGCTCTACAATATATTTAACATTTCTTTCCAAGGGTACGGCGTCTAACATTTGCACAGCGTCTCACATTGATTCTCTAATGTACTCAAGCCCTAGTTCATATTAAAAAGCGCATTTGATTGAGAACATCAATACAGAAAATCTTTAATTCGTAGCAGCAGCGACGCTGTTTTGTAACAGTTTGCCAGAATCGTGAAACATCAAAATCAAAAATTGTCATTTAAGTGTCAGGAATTTTAAGACCATAATGAAATATTTAGAAATGAAGCACTCACGTCAATTGATTCTAAATTAAGATAAAAAAGTTCTGTGTTAACTACTGCAAATCCTCCAGACGATGGAGTTGCCTTAAGCAGGACCAGTTCCCTGTCGGATCCAGCAGCACGTCGACCATGGCTGAAGTTGCAAATACTAATTTAGTTCAACAATAATTTGCTATGCGATATTAGTTAATTCGTTCATAGGTGAAATGCTTGCCATAAGTATGCTTCAAATTCTTAAGATACCGTGTTTTTTTAAAGTATGGCATTTCAAATTTAGGGCCGAAGTGTGTGTATCGGTAAGATTTGATTGTTAGTAATATTTGAAAGGTTCCTTCTTAACATGAAGCCACCTCTTCGTGTTTCAAGGTCGTTTCTCTGGCACTTAGATAAAGATTATGATATGATCTTAATTCAAGGTGCCCCCAATTAAAGTTGTGCAAGCGGATATACTTACATTTCTCAAACACTACTTAACCTGGGTTATTCATTTTCACGGGCCATATTAATTGTCTCAGTGCTAATGCCGTAGCAATCTGCCTTGGAAACCAGGGCTTTAGACCGTAGTCAATATGACGTCAGCCACCAGACATGTTGGTGGACAAGATGCATACATTCCAGGACTACAATATATTTCGGCTGTCAATCGATCCATGTTTAGCGATTGCACAGGAATCATTGACAGGTGAATGTATTGTAGTACTGGAATGCGTCTATCTTGTCCACCAACATGGCTGGCTATTGAATACGGTCTATAGCAGATTACTAAACCCATTAATTCCACCCATTCCAATGGGATTTATACATTGAATCAGACAGTAACTTAATGGCCGAACCACGGGAATTGACTAAATGATAACCTCATAGCTTGACAAGGATATGCTATTAAATTAATGCAGGGCTCTATTTGAACATGCGTCTTTCATAATATATTTAACGGAATAGCTTTGAAGCTGTCAATGTACATTCCAAAGTATATTACCAGGTGTAATACATGTATATGTAACAGATTTAAAGAGAGCAAGGGATATCTACGAAATTTTACAAAATAGATTGAAGTTAATTGCTAAAGTATTGAAATTAATCAATTAACAACATGTATGTTCCTCTTAGTTAATGTAAATGAAATGAGTATTCTTCCACGTGTTATTTATAAACCATTAACAAAACCCAGAAAGATCCAAGAAGAAGTATTTATCTGTCGTGTCATTGCACATTGGATTTCGGTTAATGCGGATCAAAGGAATTTCATGTCATTAAGCTATTTTGATTTCTTACTTGTAAGAAGAAACTTGGGCTGTCCTATTCAAAACAAGAGGGTGCTGCTTTATTAACCAGTTACATAATTTGATAAATCAACTCCTATTTATCATGTGAACTAACTGTGTGAAATTTGAGAACGACTAGGTATATAGTCTAGGTCATTGGAAGAATATTTTACACATAAAATACCATACCCAAAAACAAATAGGACATTAATTAGATGCCAAAGACATCTAGGTAAACTTTAAGTTTGCCGTAACTTTAATCAACAAATGTGTCTATTACATGTCTAGTACTCATTGATATTAAAAGGTCACAGACCGGCCAAACATTGTGCATGCCGTGGGAAACAACTCCGGTGTGTTTCCTTGTGTTAAACGCTATTTCTGTCGTCTGCTGTTTACCCCATAAGGACGCTGATTTGGACTTCAATATTTCTGGTGAAAGGTTTATATTCATGCAAAAATATTAAATTTGAAATGTGCCAGTGTCTCTTTAACTGTGTAAATCACATTACAATGGTTGAAGAACATATATCCTTATATCCTTATATATATCTCTTATACCTCTGGCTTGCATTGGCAGATTGTCATGACCTTTGTACTGATTATTAATGCTTTACGAACATGAAATACTCAGACTAAGTAGTTTTTGAGAAATTAAAGTATATGTGCTTGCATCACTTTCATTGTGATACCCTGTACATATACTTTACGGTGAGTGCTATAATGTGAGCGTGCGATACTTTCATTGGAAATGTGGTAATGAATTGAAACCACATGCTAGAGTGAATTTCTACCAATGCTGTAACTGATGCTTTGGAAGGACGTAGCTCATGTGGGTATCTTTAAGTGCCCATGCATTGTGATAGCAATTTGAGAAAACCCGTTCTATATCTTAACTTAAGATGCTTTAGATGCTTCTCTGATAAAACTCATATTGTACAGGAACCATTTCTGAGATGCAGCAAGAATTATTGGGTGTAAACATGGCTAAGAACTTAAAAAGATCGTTTTACCAAGCCTTTTTTGTAACACGGTTTACCAAGGGGGGGGGGGGGGGGGGGTGGTGGTTACCACCCCCTCGAGAATTTGTTATAAAGCACTCGATGCTTATGATTTTGATACCAGTGGATAGCTATGGTCCTCCTCTTTCCATTGATACCAAAATAAGTACCAACATACCTAGTATGGCGTCACAATAACGTCATCAAGCGCGCTAGTCGGCAACATTGGCATTTTCCACAGAAAATAGGCGAAAATCCAATTTTGCGCTAAAAAAAACGTAGGAAGGAACGGAATATCGGACTGTTCATGCGGTTCTCAGCTCTAAACGATGTCAATTGGCTAGTTTTACATAAACATGGAGTTTTAGAGCCATACTCTGTATAATATTTTCAAAAATGCACCATAAATATCCTTGGGTGGCAACCACCCCTCCCTACCCTTCAACTTTGACGGCATACCCTAACCCCGGTGAAGCTGCTAAAATGACCGGAAAGGACGAGAGAACGATTACCTAAAAGCTTTTTACGAAAGTTTTTAGCATTTTAGCGCACCCCTTGGTAAGACGAGGGTTAAACCATAAGATACAACTGTCTCTCTAGGTTCAATCTTGTTTCGGTATGGTTCGAAGTTCATGATAAATAAGTGTTGTGGCATTTGCGTAAGTGTGCACTCGCATGCGGTATATTCAGTTATTAAATGAATTAATCTGACACTTTGTTGATTCACACTCCTAAACCCATCCATTTAAAGTTAGGAGGCAGCTTGAGGATGCATAATAAACTCTCTCATGTAATGGAAAGTAATTCAAATGTGATTATAGGCAATCTATATACAAAAGCATTTCTCATACAACATCCAAAGCAAACATCATCGAATAAAAATACAATCCAACAACTGCAAGGCAGGGGAGTAATGCTGAAGTAAGCATAACTTCAATGCCTTTGACAAGACAAAGCAAGCACCACAGAACGCATTGGCAATCGATGTAGTGCCTCAGGAACATCGTGTTAAAGGTGCACCCATATGATGTGTCATATGTAGTGATTTTATATAGATGAGACCCCAATAGACTCCCTACCTTGTCTTTGGCTGCAGAAATGCCTTGAAAGTGAAATTTTGAAACAAAAGGCAATTGTCTTCTTGCTTAATTTCAATACAAAACATACGTAAAAGCTCGTAAATAAGAATTTTCACAATTTTTGTACCAAAGAACTATTTGTCATGTTAATCCTTTCACGTGGGGACATTTTGATTGAAACCTTTACATTAGTGCAAAATCAGAATTTTTACATTTTTAGGGACACTTATTATGTGAAATCTGTACTTGCACCTTTATATTGTGGACAGTGGCACAGGAAGCAATGAGCGATGATGCTGTACAACAGGAATTAACCTACTTATGCCAGACAGATTACTTTAGACTGATTCATGACAAAAAGAGTTAATATAATGTGCTTCTGTCGATTCATTATGTCTACATGTTTTCCTTCAATTTTAATCATTCTCATCGCATATTAGATAATGGGACTAGTGGGTCTGTCATGCTCTTGTTACTTTTCAAAGCCCATTTCGTAATACTCATTCTAAACAGAGTTTGTATTCATTCATTGAATTTTATGAAAAGTATTTAGATCGCCAAACGTAATACCATGCATCAGACACAAACCTTTGCTAAGCGTTTCGATTAATGATACACGGATTAGACAAGTAACATGCGTAAAAATACTGATGTAAGCTAAATGTTTCACAAACAGTGGACTTTATCAATTATTTAGTACTATAAGGCATCACTCAAAGCGTAACTATATCCCCACTAAGCTTTCATATTTTACTCGATATCTTGTTACGGCACGCTGAAGTAAACAGCCCAATTTTTCGGTAGGTTACAACGAGATTTTGCTTAGCTAATTAACTAAAAAGAAACTTTACTAAGACAATTTATTCAAGGACACTAAAATGAATCCATACCACATTCATTTTCACTGATTTGAAAACAATTTGGATGATTACATTATGAAAATTTCACGAGAAATCAATATGCATTCTTTTTCAGTGGGTGGAGTTTAGTAAGCAAACACGCAATATCATTGGTTGTTGCTTATCTTATATGAGACGATATTAGATCGTGTGTCGTCATTGAATCCGTTCAGTGTGGGGTATGTCTCAAGGATGTAGGAAGAGTGCAACTTATTAATTGGGCATTTTATAACTAACTAATTGATAATACAACTATATTCTAGTCTAGTAATATATGATTTGGCCCAAAACAAATTGCAACAGAAACAACTTTGGTGTCAATATACTGAGAAATTGTCCAAAACCAATATATTCAAAGTTTACCAAAATTAACTTGTCTGTATAGGGTAAAACTTGAATTGTTCGAATTGGTCTAGCTATCTATGTGATGTCTGAAACTACTTGATCAATCGCACGATGACAGTGACTGGCAAATCAAGCTCGGCGTTGGGCAACAAAAGATGAGATTGGAGGGATATCTCCATATACCTGTGCTTTGGTCATGTGCTCACGCCAGGATATGTTTTGTACATGCATACGAAGCCTAGTGTATGTGCCATCATGTCTATCCTGCAGGTCTTTCTTCATGGTCCAGGTCTCAGATCCATAAAACAGGATACTCTCTCCACAGGCTCTTAAGAACTTCAGCTTGGTTGAATTGGAGATACCAGATTGCCATAAGTAGTGTAGTTTATTTCAGGCATTCCAAGCTTGTCCTTTGCGTGACAGGAAGTCTTTCTTGCTGTCGGCAACATAGGACCCTAGATACTTGAAGTCCTTGACCTCTTTGAGTTGGCTACCATCGGTTGTGCAGATAGGTTGATGATCATCTTCCTCATTGATGGTCATAGATTCCGTCTTCTTGGCATTGAGATGTAGGCCGACTTTGTCTGCAGCATTCTCAAGTGATGTTAGTAGATCTTGTGCACCATATATCAGATCGGCTGTTAGAGTTAGGTATTCTGCATAGTCAAGGTCTGTGAGATGCTGACTTGGTGACGTTTAGAAAGCTTGGGTTTGACAGTGAGTCCCTTGTCGTTCATGATGTCAAGACTCTGTCCTTGGATATAATCAACCACGATTACAAAGAGATAGGGAGCAATAGTATCTCCTTGCAGGATTCCAGTAGTTGTTACGAACTCCTTTGTGGGCCCATCCATGGTCTGGACAAAGCAAGATGGGTTATCAAACATGATGGCAATTGCTTAGACAGTCTCGTCTGGGATACCATAGTTGGTAGGAATATGCAGCATTACATCCCTGTTGACACTGCCAAAAGCCTTAGAGAAGTCTACAAACACAATTGAAGCTTTTCTCTTGGAAATTTTCAACCTTTTATTGATCCTTCTGAGGTCAAGTATCTAAGGTAGTGTTGATCTGCCTTTGTGAAAACCATTCTGGTTCCATCTGACAAGGGATCTATAGATGTGAGGAGGTATTTTTGTAGAGCAACATTGGTTGTAGATATTGAGAGGCCAGTGGTGCATGACAGAGTAATTTGTAGGTTTGCGGTTGTTGGAGGTAGTCTTCTTTGGTAGACGAGTGATGAACGATATTGATAAGGAAGCTGGTGTTGTTTCCCATGTATGTGTTGTTACAAAATTCTAACAGCTGATCATGGAATAGTTGACTCTTCCAGATCACTTCAGTCTTGTGTCGGGACCCAGGGGTCTGGTGTTGTTTAGTTTCTCATACGATTGCGCTCCTCGATAGAATATACATTCTGGATGGAAGGAGGTCTGCTATCTTGTGGTTGAAGAAAGTTCATCAAGGTTAGTGTTATTTTGAACTGGTTTGCCAAGTACAGAACTAAAGTGCATGGCTATATTTTTAGTTCAGTACGTAAATAACTGTTCACGGTCATACGGGCAAACTTTACATAATGGTCCTATTTTGTTCGAACTACTGGGAATTGTAAACTTGATCACGAGATAAGAAAATATATAGATTCTTTGTTTTGCAGTTCAAAATGAGACTTACAGAATTACAATATGGCTAGTAATACCTCATATAAACTATAGATTTTGCATTCCAATTACTCAATGAAAATCTGCTGCAACCAGTATATTTTTTGGATTCTGTACTATTAGACGAACAGTTGACACCATTATAAAACACACGGTTAAATCTGGAATTGTACACCCATTATAAACCTTGGAAATATTTGCATCATAAAAATTGAAGTAGGATACAATCTACAGATTTCGCAAACTATGTATTCTGCTGCATGTAATTAGTTTGGGGTTACGTAACTACTCGTCATAAATTGATTACCATATACTTTATTCTAGCAAGTGTTGGATTGTGATAAGATTGAAGCTTGTAGCCCTTGTCGAACAGCGTTATCATTTAGCAAAACGCGACAGCCGACCACCATGACAACGCAGATGTTCCAGGGAACATTTGTGTTGAGATGTTATTAGTGTTGTCATAAATGGTGTACTTGTAAACAATTATGTGAAATGAGAACGGCACCTGGGTGTCTCACTAATGATGTCAAAATGTATAAAGCTACTGCAACAAAGCAGATTAACTAATGACAGGATCCTTTAAATGTATGCAGCTTAAGGCTATTCAAATCCCTTACCTACCAACCTTATTAAAACGTTTCATTAAGCCCCCACTCAAATGGGCGCAGACGAGATATCGTGTCTCCGATTCCAGTTCTACCTCAATTTCACTGCATCTCGGGTGCAATTGCTAAGCTTGTTACATTAATTCCGAAAAATAATAGATGCAGCATACAGGCAATGTGTTCATGTGACCAGAGCAAAATTTAATAAATAGCCAAATATGAATATTTTCCATCTTATTACTTATAAGTAAATAAGGTTTTCCCGTTGGTACATAAGCGAGGGGGGTCCCAGTTCTGAAAACTACTTTGTCGTTGGATTTGTTTAACCAAATTTTGTGCAGTGATGGGGTTACGGCTGTGGGCGCCACTTGTATTCAAAGGTGGATATATTGCCCCCCCCCCCCCCCCCCTTGAAACATGGACCTTACATAATATCCCCTAAACAAGTATTTCCGCCGATAAAAGATACCCTAAACAAGTATTCATTTGCTACCCTAAACAAGCATGCACTTGTGTCGTTTACTGCCCTTTATTTCTTTCTTTGTTTTATTTAACAGTATCTTTGATTTAAAACAGTTCAAACAAGCTTTCAGCACCAACAGGAAAATTCAACTAACCTTGAATTTTCGACGTGTGAACACACGTCTTCATCAGAAGATGTCCTGAGAGGTTGTGATGGATTTGCCCTTCTGTTGACCCTCTGTTGACCTTTGGTCTAATCAGGACATTGTATAAGGATGGCAACTCCAGACCCTGGGCGCGATTTAATTCAGGAGATTTCTTCCTTATGTGATTGCCTCCCGCAACCAAACGGGGAAATTCTCTATCCTCTTTATCAAGAATTTTTGTTGCGTCCCAGTCGATGTTATGACGCGAGTCAGTTTTGTGTTCGGCGACAGCCGAAGCTTGCGGCAAGGGGCGGTAGAAGATTTATGTTCTTTAAGTCTCTCCCCTAATTGTCTGCCGGTCTGGCCGATGTCACTTTTGGGGCACTCACCACAAGGAATTTCGTCGACCACACCCAGATTTTTCTTTTGTCATTGGGTGTCGGATCTTTCGGAGACACCAGTAATTTCACCAAGGTGTTGTGGGTTTGAAGGATGTGGCGACGCATAACACTTTAAAACGCCTTGTAGTTTTTCTGGCGATCGTCAATAAAGGTCACGGTGACAAAGGTTGAACTCCGACCTGTGGAACCAACAGCATTCGCGGTGGGATTAGTTGTTTTTTCCTCCGCATTTTCTTTTCTTATTGGCTAATTAAAAGTCCAATTCCGGTAGCCACAGTGCGACAAAGCTGACTCTTATATGCTTGAGTTCTTGTTCCTTTTCCTCGGCGTCTGTCACTGCGATTTCGGCTCTGTGAAACAATCTCGGATGACCACTAAGTTGTGCGATATGGGATGGTGCGAATCAAAATGATTATTTGATCATGTGGTTGGTTTTCTGTAGATGGAGATGTTGAGAGATCCGTCCGCGTTTCGGGAGATTTTAGTGTCCAGAAATGCAAGTTGCCTGTCCACTTCCGGCTCACTGGTGAATTTTAATTGTGTGTGTTCTGTGAATTAATATGATCTGAGAAGGTCTTAACGTCAGATTCAGGTATTATCACATACGTATCATCCTCCACATACGAAGCCAAGTAGAAGGTTTAACAGGAGCACTGGCTAGGCTGCAATTTCAAAAATGCTCCATATACAGGTTGGCAATCACCGGACTGACCGGGCTTCCATGGCACAACCCCCACATTGTTGGTAGAATTGCTCACGAAACACAAAGTATAGGTTGTGCTTAGGCAAAATTCCAATAATTTCACAACTTGATCAGCATTCAGTTCAGTCTTTTCTTTCCAGCTGTGATCCCTCGCTAATAATTCCTTAACTGCTTCAACCGCGTGTCGACCGGAATACTCGTGAACAATGCTGATACATCGTATAAATCTTAACTCACCAGCTTAAGTCTTAGATCTTTAACCCTGTCAACGAAGCATTCAGTGTTCTTGATATGATGTTCAGATTTCCAACCAGTATGTCAAGATGTCCCTGCTAAGTATTGGCAGACTCATATTCACAGAGTTAATACTGGAAACAATAGGTCGGGGGGGGGGGGCTTCCTTATGTACTTTCGGTAACCCGTAGAATTGTGGTACACTACACGAGGATGGATATAGCTTGGAGTACTTGGCCTCCGATAAATTTCCTTCAGACTTAAAATCTTTCAGGAGTTTTATAAGCTTACTTGGTAGGTCCTACTAGGATCTTTCTTAGCTTTGACCTAAACGTTTACCGTCCTCCAAAAGTGCATTGATCTTTGGATCATAGTTCAGAGTCAAAGAAATCACTGTTAGCATGCCTTATCAGCTGGTAAGATGGTAATGTTCCGATCCTTTCTGAGATCAAATAATGATACCGCTCCTCTTTATAGATGTTACTTTTCGGGGGCTTCGCTGATTTCAACGCACCAGTAACACGGGATCGTAATTCCGCCGCCGAATCTTCATCATACCATGAGGTTTTTGCTGTGTTGAAGCCGCTTAAATCGCGATTCAGTCTCAGTGCTGATGTCCGTTATCGTTAGATCCTTCGAGACGGGGCGAAATTCAATCCTTTCTGCAAGACAGATGTCTCCGCAACGCTCAAATTCCGCGAGGAAAGGTTCACCACCCCACTTATTATCCTTATTGAAGTTGGTATGCTTCGGTCCATTTCTCATCCATTCCGGCGATAAATCCACATTATCCAATCGCTCTAACTTCCGAATTTGGCGTTGTTTCACCACATTGTGTTCGCTCAATTGCGCATGCTCGGTGAACTCACACACACTGACAAAATCCGGTTCATTTAAAGTCCCGCGTAATTTTGATGTTAGGTCACAAAGTTGTTCGATTTTGCGGTTGTTTTGACGGATCCGTCGTTCAACGAGCTCGTTCCGCGTGTTTCAGAATATTCTCTTCTTGCCCTTATGTCCTTTGACACATGATGACAAACGTAGGCTTTTTGGATTTTGATATAGAATTGTATCAGTTCAAATTAAATCGCAGATGATTTCTGAATCGGCGACTTTTCTTGGGCCGTCCGTTTCATAATGCTGACGAATTTAGGCAGTCCTTGCCATAATTTTGTCTAATACCGATTGTAGTTCATACGGTTGCTGGTAATAAACTATTTTAAAAGCAGTTCAAACCAGCTTTCAGCACCAAAAGGAAAATTCAACTAACCTTGCATTTTCGACGTGTGAACACACGTCTTCATCAGAAGATGTCCTGAGAAGTTGTGATGGATTTGCCCTTCTCTTGCCTCCTGTTGACCTTTGTCTAATCAGGACATTGTATAGGATGGCAACACTCCATACCCTGTCGCGATTTAATTCAGAGATTCTTCCTTATGTGCGGAGGCTTCACATAACAACATAACATTAAGGGAGTAATTAAAATGTTACAAGGACAAATTATTTTTATTTCCTAGGGCTTTAGCCAGATTATGTCGGCGTCCGCATCAAAAAATCAAGTAGTGTCGCATAATCCTAATCCCGTTTGTCATCATCATCCATTATGCATCACATCATCATTTAATATGAAAAGATCTATATTAGGACAAAAGAAATAGACATTCTAGATACACAGATACATCCCTTGCCTACGAACCTCATTAGGCGCATGAAAGTCGATTTTTTTTTTGAGTTTATCGTTACCCGCCCGCACGCTTTTCAAGATTACAAAATATTCATTATTTGCAAAATATCGGCATTTTAAAAAACAGGTTTAGCAATTGGAAACATATTTTTTGTTTGTAAAACATATTTTATAACATGGAATTAACCCCATGTTTTATCTGCGGCGCCTATACTTTCGTTGAACATTTCTTCTGGCGGCATGTTATTTTCATTTGCACACATTTTAGGTCAATACTGAAAAGTGAAAAATGAAAAGTCACCTCATCACCAGGGAAAAATAAAGTAACGATAAACTCGAAATGGACTTTCATGGCCTTACAACGTTTCATTACTCCCCATTGAAATGGCCCCAGTCTCCGATTCCAGTTCTACCTCAATTTTTCAATATATCTCGGGTGTAATTTGTTAAAGCTTGATAAGCGGGAAACTATTATCTTCAGAAAATGTTTCATTCAAAGACAATAATATTTCCCCTCTTAATTTTGTTTGAATTGTACGACTATAATTTGTAAAGCAACCTAAAATGTTTTCCCGTTGTGGACTCGGACATCTTGGCGCCGGTATATATTCTTGACATACTATATTGAAATGGCAAGCGGAATATTGGTGGCATTTTAACGCTGTAACTAAACTCGCGCACTTTTTATTATGCCTCACATGCTTTTCCGATCTTCGGAGACCTTAGTTGCAATTTCCATGAATACCGGTTGTTTAAAAGAGCGTGTATGTATCCCGTATCAAGATAGACCAAAGATTTCACAAAGTACTATCAGGGCCATTCCTCAAAAAATTAATACTTTTGATAACAACGAGTGTTATGTATTGCAGAATTCTTTACAAATTATCATGTTAGCATCCTTATCCTTCCAAGTTTCCTGGTGATATTTTACAATATTTTCAACTCAAAACACCCATCATTTGCATAAATGATCGTCTTTAATATTTTGGGGGATAAAAGTAGATTCAACAAACACCCATTTTGTTTCTTTTATTTTATATTAAATAGCTTTTCATTTTGTTTGAATACGCTAAAGTCTTGCATGGACTTCATTTTCAAAATGATTTTGAAAAATCCAGATCTTATAGGAAATAGTAAGAAGTAATTAGTAAGAAGTAATTAACAGAGAATTTGAATTGACTTCGGTATGTCACACACGTGACCAAAATACAAAGACGTTTTTATTACTAGAAAACCACTGTCTCAGTAATGTTCATATTTCATGTCAAAAGCCAGATTATATGTACCTTCCGTTGTACAAATAAATGGTTTAGATCTTTCCTCTTTCAAAAGTTATTGATGTGCTAATTACTGTCACATACGTGACCGGCACTCAGCATTTTAGTATTTGAAGGACATAAATTTCTGGTCATATTGAAGAAGGTAGCATTGTTAACTTTTATTATCTGTTAAAATATGAATATGATCAGTTTAAACAAGAAAACAACAATTAATTTGAATAAAGACTGGTTTAAACTTGATTTCCATGTGTCTTTTGAAAGTTTGGGGTGAAGTTGCCAAATTTAGCAGACTTGCACTATTCCAACACAGGAAATCTGCATACTAGGAGTAGCATTGCTCTTTGCAAGCTATTACTGATGACATTGTAACTAAAGTGTTTGAAATAGTTGAGAATATGGAAATACACAAGATTTTATTAAAACTTCATTTTTTGGTGCACATTAACAATGGTCATCAATTTTGTATTATAAGTCAATGGAGATGTCACACACGTAACTACCAATGTCACACACGTGACCGTACTTAGTGATATAAATTTGTTAATTACCAAGTAAAGTTTGCTTGTTACTTTTAATTACCAACATTGTTGTAATGACATCATCCCAGTCTTATGAAATAAATATTAAGATTGGTGGGTACTTACAGACACATCAGTGATTTGAAAAAATATTTGAAATTTGCCAGAGAATAGCTTCAAAGTGAAGGAGAAGTCGAGAGAATTCTCAAAGTTAACCTTTCCAGCCTGTAGAATTGACAGAAAAGAGAAAGAAAAAGGCAGTGTTTCCATGATACGATTCCCCCCCATTCAATTACGTGTGTAGTACGTGTCCGAAACGGCAGTAATGGACTAAAATTTCCGATTCTGGCCTTATTAGGTTGATTATGATCATATCATTTGCAGAGTAGGTTAGGATACCGGTACCTGTTACATCCATGCAAAAGCTATTTTGTGATTTTTTTTGATTTCTGATTTAGCAAATCCACTGATAGTGTCTTTAAATATTCACAGATTTTACAGTTAAAGTTTGAATTCTAAACCCCCTTTTGCTGGGGTCAAAACGTGACGAATTAAATTTGCACTAGTGACAAAAATAATCAATCTGGCGAAAGTGGAAACATTATTTTTGGTTAAGTTTGGTCTAAAGGGTTTTCATTATACAAAAAGTAATAACAGATTGGTTATATTGGCAAAGCAGCATTGGGTTGAAAATCAAAATTTCCCGGTCACAAACGTGACCGAAGAATGGCCCATAAACACTTTTGGATTGTTATAAATAAGCAACAAATTGTTGACACCAGTAAATAGCTCTACAGATTTATATTGAAACATACCAAGCACCACTCAGTAAGGTATACCTTAGTCAGTGAACTAAAAAGAATTATGAGAAGTTTGGAATACAGGTGATCCATTAAAGTTACCAAATTTGAAGAACGTCCACTACAATAATTGTAGCTAATGTATGGACACTGATACCTAAAATGACAAATTGCTCGTTTTGCGTCACGTTTCACACTCTTTGCAGTTTCCTGATTGTTTTTTCACCTTTTAAATAGACAAGATACAGAAAATGTACACTTACCTATTTATGTCATACAGTAAGATTACTTTATGATTGATGCGCGGTAAAATGGAACAGCATTAATGTAATGTCATCCTTACAATAAACTGTGTTTACGCGTTTCTACAATGCAATGCACGGACTGAATATTGAGCGATCATTGCTTCAGAAAAAAACT
Organism: Ophioderma brevispina; assembly: GCA_023653785.1. NCBI lineage: Eukaryota > Metazoa > Echinodermata > Ophiuroidea > Amphilepidida > Ophiodermatidae > Ophioderma > Ophioderma brevispina. Next base: position 29,041 of record JAMKCH010069317.1, read on the forward strand.
AAATTAAAATTAACAAAATGAAAAATTGAATTGAAAACAAAATGATTTTTATTTCCCTTGGGCTTTAGCCAGAAGGGGGACTTTGTCATGGCAGATTATGTCGTCGTCGTCAGCGTCCGCATCCAAAAACAAGTTGCTGTACTGTCTAGATACCTAGTCCAGTTTGGCACCATTATCATCATCATCATTATCATCATCATCATCATCATCATCATCATCATCATCATCATCATCACCATCACCATTACCACCATCACCACCACCATCACCATTACCATCATCATCATCATCATCATCATCTAATAATTTAAGTGGAAATTCAAACATATATACATTGTGACAAAAATAAAAGAAAAAGACAACCCATTATCTCTCATACTAAGATACACAAATAAGTCCTTTGCCTACGAACCTCATTAAAACGTTTCATTAAGCCCCCCTCTCAGATGGGCCGAGTCGAGATATAGTGTCTCTGAATATTCCCCATGTTAATTTTTTCTACATTTTGAATTCTACGACTGTAATTATGTAAAAGCAACCTGAAATGTTTTCCGTTGTTTACTAGAACATTTTTGCAGTTAAATATATTCTTGATATACTATATTGATATTGCAAGGGATATTGGTGGCATTTTAACGCTGTAACTAAACTCGCGCACTTTTTATTATGCCTCACGCTTTTCCGATCTTTGGAGACAATTTCCAATATATACTTAGGTGCAATTTCCATTACCGGTGTGGCAGGAGATATGGTCCGCCGGTCTCACAGTCCGCCAACAATGGTGAACAATAGGGCAATCGATTCAGTTGACTCTAACGCAACATTAGTTTCACGCTTTATTCCGTTGTCGTCTATGGAGCCCGGACTGTGGTTCCTGCCGGACCATATCTCCTTTCACACCGATTATTTAAAAAAAGGTGTCTGCAGCCGTATGTGTAAAAACATCAAGAGAGAGACAAGATTTCAGAAAGACTTATAAACACTTTTAAAGGTGTGCATTTTTAATAAGCAACAAATTGTTGATACCAGTAAATAGCTCTACAAATTTATATTGAAACATTCAGCAAGGTATAGGTAAATCACTGACTGTGGTTCCTGCCGGACCATATCTCCTTTCACACCGATTATTTGAAAAAAAAGGTGTCTGCAGCCGTATGTGTAAAAACATCAAGAGAGAGACAAGATTTCAGAAAGACTTACAAACACTTTTAAAGGTGTGCATTTTTAATAAGCAACAAATTGTTGATACCCGTAAATAGCTCTACAAATTTATATTAAAACATTCAGCAAGGTATACGTAAATCACTGAACTAAAATAAGTTATGAACAGTTTGAAGAACGTCCACTACAATAATTGTATTTAATGTATGGACATTGATACCTAAAATGACAAATTGCTCGTTTTGCATTACGTTTCACACTCTTTGCAGTTTCCTGAGATTGGGTTTCACCATTTAAATAGCCATGGTACAGGAAATATACACTTACCTATTTATGTTATACAGTAAGATTACTTTATGATTGATGAGGTAAAAGGGAATCGCATTAATGTAATACAAGCCTTATGACTGATTGACTGATGAATACACAATCAAACCATGCTTTGATTTCTCGTCTCCTATCTTTTTCTTTATCCTTACATCTCTATTTTTGATCAAGTAATTTTAAAATTATAACGCCAACTACAAGGATTGCTTTTATTTTGGGACACTCTGTAGTTTGTTTTCCAATTGATATACTGTTCGATGTTCAAAATCAATGGTCAGGCAATTTTGAGCGATTATTGCTTCATTATCATCATCATCATCATCATCATCATCGTCATCGTCATCGTCGCCGTCGTCGTGGTCGTCATCGTCGCCGTCGTCGTGGTCGTCGTGGTCGTCATCATCATCATCGTCATTGTCATTGTCATCTTTATCACCATCGTCATCATCATCAGCAGGAATTCTGTATTAAGAAAATGGTAGGTGCTCGCCTCACAGTTACAAAATTCTTGGTGTTTATCATTTTTTGAAGTATAATCGTTTTAGTTTTAAATGAAAAGCTTTCTGTTTTGTGAAAATAAAACAAATAAAATGAATAAAACAAACAAATAAAATAATTTTTATTTAATGTTTTTCATTGTTGTGTGATTTCTGGTATGTTCCTTTAAAATAAATCCATCCCATTAATAACTCGGTATTTTCGCCGCATGATAGTTAGTTATTTATAACATCTTCCTGTAGAGGATATTTAATGATAGACACTAGTAATTCGTATCTCAAAAAAGGAAGGAAAATAAAATATTTAAAATAAAGCTATCAAAATGTAAATTATAATTATGTAGTGCATAAAATATTTAATCGCAAGTTGCAATCTGATATTTAGTATGAAAAACAGTAAAGGCAAAAAAAGCCTCGCATAATATTTAAAACCTTTTAAAATATCTTGATAATAACTTTAAAATATGAAAAAATATACATTAAGTACATTTTAACGAGTTGAAATCAATAAATCAAGATACATTTTGAGCATTAAAATTGCGAGAATGCATTTGGTTTTATTCATAGATGAGTGAGCTGATGATCATGGTCCAATTTTTACATATAACATTTTCGCCTTCACGTGGATTTTTATCACGAAAGTATCTGATGACTAATTTTCAAGTTAAATCGGGTACAGCTGTTTGAACAGTATATAGAAGCACAAATGTGTAACATATTGGCCCATATGACTGTGTGTGAACCACATTTGTGAACGTTTTGTGGACGTTTAGTTATTTATATCAAAAAGTGAGATTTCCTGGACCTACAGAAAAATATGTACTTTCTTCTTGTGATACCACCCTGGGGGTGGCGAGATTGTCGATCGGTTCACCCGCCTTAAAGAAACCAAGCAAGTAAGAAGTAGAACAGGTGTTCTAATTGAAAGTAATGTGTGGACCGTGAATGGGTAAGGTTTGAATCCCTCATTGATGCTCAGGAGGGACGTTGCCTTACCATTTTCATTTGGGGGTGTTGCCGCAAAACTGTTAAATTTGCCGATATAACTTTTAAAAAATTACACCCACGTTTTTTAAACCGTCTATTAGAAAATTTGAAGAGCGGGGAACAAGAGACACAAATATTCAATCTACATATCTTCTATATTTTGATTTTGACGTCAAGTTTTGACGACAAAGGGCAATAACAGAAAGGCAAATTTTGCCGCCAGAATTATGTTGATGGTGGGGGTACCACAGACCCACCCCTTTAGGGACTGCACGATACCCAGATCTAATGTAATCTTTGACTTTGAAACTGTGGGAACCACGGGCGTCGGGCCGTTCACATGGTGATACCCTAAAGTTATAATATACTCTTACTCTGCTCCGACGAAAGTCTAAACTATTATTGTTTCAAACAGTGAGTGTATAGTATATGGTAACAAATGATACAATGGTCGTCTGTAAAGGAGATTTGGGTCGTTTTGTATTACCTTATTGCTGTGGAGCTAGTAGATGTCATTTGTGACACGAGTACAAAAGGTTTTTGTGATTATTTGTAGAACATATATAGCTAAAGTCTTCTTGGAGAGTCATGGTTTAAAAACAGACAGAAAGAATCAGAAAGAACGAAATAAAAAGGGAAATTCGGTTTTGTACAGGGGTCAAAGGTTCTAAAGTTGCTCCGACTTTGATAAAAAAAAAAATTGTTGCCTAATTATGATGGATTCACAGGATTACAAATAAGGAATAGTTTTGACTGTCATAATGCTTAGATAACAAAGTAGGGGCAGTAAAGGTCAAACTCTACAGGGTGACCAAATAAAAAAGTTACTTCAAATGAAAGTGATATTGTTCCCCCTTCTGTAATTTGATATCTGTGGATATACCTGATTTTCGTGTTTTTCCTGATTTTTCCATTTTGGTTGAGTGGTTCTCAACATATGTTCCACTTAACAATAAGTCAGCCAAACAGAACCTGGCCACGGAGCATCATTTATTTAGCATGGTTGAAACAATTGCAACATCAAAAGAATTTTTTAAATGATCTTTTTAGTTTCTATCTTCCACATGTCCTCCTGATTTGCGATGCACTTGTAGCCCTGGAGTTGCACGTGTTGAACAGCTTTGATGTTACACGCGTTTCTACTAATTGCGGGTGCGGTAAATGCATCGTTATCCGTCGTCGTATGTTATGGTAATGTGTTGGGGGGACCCTAATTGTAACTTAGCTTTACATCACCGCGCCCCATAGCATAAAATTAGCGGAGGTTAGATCCGGTGAAAGAGGGGGCCATGACACCGCATGCCTATACCAATGATTTCGCTTGGAAAAGAGTTCTTTGAAGGCAGGTTCTAACAATTACAAAATGGTGTTGGTGCACCGTCTTGAAGAGAAACCAGGCACGACGAAATTGACTCCGTTTCTTGCTGCTGAAAAATGCGCAGCAACTCTGGTTCCAAATGTTGATTAATGTGATATTGAGAAACCGGGCCAATTATTAAGTATTGGTACCTGTAACAGCTGCTAAAACTACAACTTCCTGCGCTCATTCCCAGAAACATGAGATATTGGGCCAATTAGGCCAAATATATACTCATATCGACAGTATTGGCTGCAGTTATCGGTCCAATATTATTTGCTCATCGGCCCAAAATTGGAAAATATGGCGCCACGGGCCAATGTTGCCAAATATTGGGCAATCCTTGGTAATAGAAGTGAAACCAATATTGGAAATATATCAATATTTTTGTATTGGCAAAATAAATAATTTTCAACCTGCTTTATTTAAATAAATTAATATTTGGCTAGTCAATAGTTTATTCTTTAATTGAAATTGTATTATATAGTATAATATTTTGAAATATTGTGTTCTGATCAAAAAAAGCGTCCTTGAGAGATTTTAGCGTATTTCTGTATGTTTTACTGTTTTCTCACCCTGCTATTTTTAAGGACAAACATTTAGCCTTAAGCCAAGATTGCGGCCAACGTTATCCCAATAATGGGATCTATATTGGCTGTTGGTCGAGTCAATATGATGCCGCAATATTAGACCATTAAAGAACGCCGATATGAAGCCGATATCCATTGCCAATGGAAACCCAAAGTGGACCCAATATACGTTAGGCACGTGATGCCGATGCCAAGATTAACGATGGGGAACCATTGTGGGGCCAATATATGCGTGCTATCTGGGTTAGGTCTGTCGTAGACAAAATCATTGGGAGGGTTTCTTTTTGGCGCATACTCGCTCACATTTTGAGAGTTCACTGAACCAGTCATTGGAAAATTTGCCTCATCAACAACAACAAGTTCTCTTAAGAAGCGTGGTCTGGTGATTAGCCAATTGCAAAACGCCAGCCTACTTTGAGGATCACCTGCATCCAAATTATGGTGTCTCACAATTTTGTATGGATGGCAATTGATGTCCTCACTAACGATGCGCTGAAATGACGATCTGGAGCCATTTACGTCACGGTTTCTCCTTATGCTTGCGCGTGGGTTGTTGCGGAGCTCCTGTCTTACAGCTTGAATGTTTGCAGGTGTTCTGACGCTCCTAGGCCGTTCGCTTCGCCTTTTGTTGACATTTTCCAAAGTTCCCTCTGCTTCAAACAGTTTTCTCATGTTACAGATAGCAGGCTTGGTTGGTACTCTCACTCCAGGGAACCTGTTTGGCCATTGCCGTTGCACAGCTATATAGACACCAGTTTGGTAGTAAATCTGAACCGCGAAGGCTCGTTGTTGTGGCGTAAATTGAGTGTCATTACTATGAGAATGTTTAAAGTTATCGTTCAAGAAAGATATCTGGCTTTAAGCACAACTGCACGCTACAGTATGATTTTAGATTTGAAAAGCCCGCCCTGACACAAGACAGAAAACTGGTATTTAGCACAACTGCATGCTATGATTTCAGATTTGAAAAGCCCGGTTGCCAAAACAATTAATGTGTACTTATCATTCCATCATGAAATACCCATGTTTGTTTTGCTGACTCATTGTTCGTTGGACCATATCTTGAAAACCTCTCAACCAAAATGAATATTTTTTTCAGGCAAGATGCTCAATTACCCATTCTTTATGAGAAAATAAAATCCACAGATATCAATTACAGAAAGTGGAAAAATATCACTTTCATTTTGGGTAAAGTTTTTATTGGGTCACCCTGTATTGCTAATACGATATAATATACCCGAGCCCAATGAAACAACTTTTGTGAAAAAAATAGTCAACTATTCATAAGCACAAACTTTAATTTGTTTGGCTTCATTGTGGGGTGAAAGACACATTGATTTGAGGTCAAACAATTTTGTCTCCTCTCTCCTTCAATCGATGGACCAGATCTTTTTCATGATGCGCCAATTTAGCTTGTACATATTGCAAGTGTTGTTAGTAAACCGACAAATTCTGCCCTTTTCTTAGTTGATGTGGTGTGACAGTTCATTAACGCAATGTGTAAAAAGGGAATAGGCTCAATAACTCTCACGCATCTGATGGAAAAGTCACTACAGTTATCACGTCAAGGAGACTGCGGTGGTTTATTATCTGTCTCAATAATAAGGAGAAAGTAGTCAGCGATCTCAATAATTGGATAACTTTTGTGTGAAATATCCTGGTCTGAAGCCAGAGGCCACTTATTATACATGTACATACTGAGGATGATCATGCCGCATTTTAAAATTTGAATGTGCCAAAGAACTTGAACGTTTTGAACTGGAAGGGGTCTCTAATTATAAGCGTTACTTGGCGTGTCTCCAGTACTGCGATTATGAACGACTTGAAGAGCATTTGTATTTCATTACTGAGGCTTGGAATCGATGGTTTGAGAGATATCTTTAAGCTCGTATGAGTTCAGGCATGTTGGACCAGTTTGTTTTAGAGTTTGTCAGGAAAACTTACAGAGAGGAGAAAAGAAAGGAAAGAAACACTAGTTAGAAAAGAGCAAGAAGGAGAAGGAGAAAGAAGAGATTAGAGAAAGCACAAGAAAAGAGGGAGGCGAACAAGATAATGAGGAAATTAGAAAAGGAGAAGAAAGGCCAATGTCGATAACCAATATGACACACAATTTCTCATAACTTATCGTTAGTATTCAACATATAGCATACTGGGGGCCAAAGGCCGGGCACATTTTAAATCTCTCTCTAATGCTCAATTATATTAAAATGTAGATTTCTGGGTCAATGGTGGAGGTATTACAGGAATACCAAAATTAAATATAGATATAACCAGTTTAAAATACTGAAGCATATTGGCAATATTATTAAGTGAACAATTATTTAATCAGTTCTAGTACTTCGTGTTCCGGATGTAGAACACAAATGTGCAAATAGAAAATTAATGAAGGTAAACGATCCCACAAGTGTCACATCACGAGTTGATGCCAGGGTGTTCCAATAACAGTATTAAAGCATGGCGATACAATGAACAACAGAATGATACAATGCTGATGTTCTTCAAAACACAGCACGGAGGTACAAAACGCATTAAGAGAACGTAAACCTTTTACTTTGTTTAGTTGTGCTGTGTATTACAAGCAAGTTGTTTCAAAGTATTCAAAAAAAATTTAATTAAATAATTATGCAAGGAAAAGTGACCCACAAGTGTCAAGGCACAGTGAGCCGGTATTTCAAATAGGCACTAAAACGTAGGTAAACATATGAACAACAGAAAGAATACAAATCCGATGTGCTTCAGAATACAGTACGGAGACACCTAACACATTAAAAGAACGTAAGCCTTGTACATTGTATGGTTGTGCTGTATTTGCAGAGTATACAATCAGAAGGTTGTTTTCAATCTTAAGATTTGCCATTTGGGTTTGCCTTCATTTGATATGTTTTTATTTGTTTTCTTCAAAAGGACTGGGACCAATATACGAAGAAGGATATGAAGCTCCCTATTCACTCTGTGTTAAACATGTGTATCTCGGATAGTGGATCATAACTTTATGAAATTTTCTCAAGATATTTAGACAAAAACATCAATCGACAGGTAGAGGATATTTCAAAATCCCTTAGAGAGTTGTGAGTTGATTATATTTTTTATTAAAACTACTTTGTATATAGACCCGGGTAGAGATCAGTGGCTGCCGGTACCCAGTGGCCAGCGGGAATAGCACAATGCCCAATTTTAAGCTTGTGTATTCACGCTTAGCATGTATATCTTACACATGAGCAAATGTGATCTCTAGTTGCGAGGACGATCATTATCAAACTCCATTATTTCCTGATAATTGTTAATATATCAAACCTCACTCAAATGTTCAAACAACCCAGCCCAATACAATTCTGTAACGTCGCTTCGATCTGATAAACACAAACTTAATACGGCAAATGCCTGAAGATCAGCATCACACATTTGATCATATATTAACACGCATCATGGGAAGCTTGCGATTTGGACCAAATTTTACATCACTGCAAATCTAAAAAAATATCAAGTATCCAAAAGCTGATTTAAAAAAAGAAAGAAAGAATCCTCATAAGAAATTTATGATGTGATAAATTTCGATCAGTTAACTTTCCTTAATAAGAATTTGTTTTGGCGAGAGTAGGTATTGGTACTTGGATCATTCGGATTAGTGTTTCTAAAAAAAATGTTTTATCCGTTGATGTCCTTACTTTAAATATAAATATAAACATCATGCGCCATTTTTGAAATCATCGCATTTCTGACAAAATAGGCTGCTGTTTTTAAATATTGTAAAATTTAAGACGTATTTCATGCATAACGCTATTAACCTAGAAATTTACTCCTATTGCTGCTAGAATTCCAAATAATTGACAGCAATAGATAATGTCGGCTAATGCCTCCCCATCAACAATCTATATTTATTATATCTATGTCTAAATGATATGGTTCTTAATGTATTATTTACGAAAAAACTAAGCTAATAGTCGTCCACGAAAGTGTTTTTATGGGCTTAATTATATGGGGTTTTCATTTTGGGTAAACATTAAGATTTCTATGATATGGAATTTAAATCTTGCATGAAATTGCATCACAGATTTCCCATATAGTTAATTTTTAAATAAAAATAGATTTGTTTGTTTTTATTAATCAATAGCAGTGTTTCGGGTTACTCAAATACACGACAGGCCGGAATGATTGATGCAATATTTTGTCTTCTATTTGGGCGTTGTCATATAATTTACTTTAAATAGGAGCTTGGACATTACTTTTTCCGGTAATAAATTTTGTTTACTATTTCCTGGTTTTGCTCTATAATCTTAAAGCGGCACTGGCACATTTTCACAAAAAAAAAATTCTTCAATTTGCTCACAAATGATAGTTTAGGCCATTGGAAAAATAGAGATAAATTTTACACTAAAAATAACATGCTCCCGAAAAGATAGGGACAATAAGAAGAGGCAAAAGACATCCAGGGAATTTGTGGGCTAACTTTTAATTTTGCCGTAACTTATCAACAAATGTGTCTTTGGCATGAATATAGTAAGAGACTCGTACTCATTGTTAATTAAAACCACAAAGATCACATACCTGTCAAACAAGGTGCATGCTGTGAGAATCAACTCTAGCGTGGGTTTTCTAGTGTTACACGTCATTTCCGCGTCACCTGCTGAATTAATGTCGCCGGCGACATTAATTATAAAACCTTTATAACCATGCATAAATATCAATTTTGAAAAACATTTAGAGGGCGCACCATTTTTCAAATGTGCCAGTGTCTCTTTATATGGGTGGTTAAGAAAAGCACTTTTCTCAGCAAATTAGTATAAACAGTAGATAGCTAACATTCAGTTAATTTATCGACGTATATAGAAAAGGTAGCTAGAGCTAGAAGCCTTAGTGCACTTGATCGTGTTTTTAGTATGTTAATCGGAATAGCCATTTGTTTTCATACTAAACAAAACTAGTCGGTAAAAATGGACCTAACCCCCTAAAATGGACCTTTTTTGGACTTTTTTGAACATTTTGCCACCAAAAAGTGGACTCTCTTGTCAATATTTCTCTAAATTATGAATTTTTTTTATAAAAAATTCATCAAAAAGTGGACCTTTTGCCTCTTTTGTGGAATTTTGACCCCCCCCCCCCTGCGTACGGGCCTGCCTGAGTTTTGTGTATAATACCTAGAATACACAAGATCAGATCAATGAAACGAAATAAGAACAATACAGGGAGACAGTTCTCATGTATTTCAAACCAAAAAGTCCCACTTCTCTGCATTTTTAGTTATTTATGCAGTGTGCTTCAAAAACATCACATTGCATCTAATCAACTTAGCTATTCGTTATTAGTAAATACTATATCATATTTTTCTATTAAATTAAAATTGTTAAACATTAAAAAAAATTTTGTTATAGTAATGCAGCACTTACCTGTTATTGCATTCATGGTATGCATGAATTTAATATTTTTTTCCAAAAATAGTTGCAATGTATTTAAATTACCGTGTGCCATTTTCCGCTACTGATTTTAAAATAAATAATCGTTATTTGATTCATGTAGCTCCTGTTCATTTGAGTGATATCTCCTTGGGTTGTTAATACTCTTTTAAAAACATCAACTTTCTTTACATATTCATAAAACCTGTAAAGTTTAAGGATGCACCTTATACTTGTTCAAACTAAGGATAAGTTCAGGACTTGTTCAAACTAAGGATCCGGGGTACGGTGCGGATCCTGGGGAAGATCCAAACCGCAACGGCAGGGGTCCAGGGAGCAGTTTAAGGCCCCCGGTGGGGTCCAGGGCATAACCCCGGTGATGGGTCCAGGCGGCGAAATATGCGTTTTTTCGCAATTTAAGCCTTATTTCAATGAACTCTCTTTCTTTCTCATTTTTAATATTTTAGGCCCAGGGTGCGCGCGCTCCCTCCGCATCCCCCTGGCTACTCGCATGTAAAGTTTAAATGCATGGTTTCCACTCCAGCAAACCATATAGATATTTAAATTTTTAGTGCACTGCCTTTTGATAAAGCTAGTTAAGGAAGAATGTTATATTACAATTAAAATTTATTTCTTATCATAACTTGACCAATTTTGGTCTTGTATATAAATGCCCCTTTTAACCCTTTGAGGTATACTATTGGTTATTGGTTATTTAAGAAGTCACATAATGTAATTATCCAATCAGAGATATGGTAAGAAAAATGTAAAAGTGCTTAAATATATTATAATTAGGTAATGCATTTACTCTGAGGATATATCATGTCAAATAATGTATTTAGCCGGCCAATCAGAGAATACTTTATAAAAAGTCGTTGACCTCTAGGAGTTGAGAAAGGCTGTAAGGGTAAGGGTGTAGGGAATCCAAACACATTGGCAAAATTCTGAAATATATCCTCAAAAACATGACGTTTAATCAGTTTGATTTTGTTCATTTTACTTATCGTGAGACAAATATCTAGAGATGATTTTCTTTTAAATTCTGATCTGTATCTGAATTTATTTTTTTAGTGATTTGTAAGTACTATTGGTCTAATGTACATTTTAAATTTTAAATTTTTTTAAAGACTTCGAATATAAATGTAAAAAAAAATAAAAAAAAAAATTCTAGATAAAAACCACCAAATTGTGTTAAACACGGTTACGAATGATGTTGAAAACAAAATTGCATTGATGTTATGATTTTCCTTAAAATTGTGGTAGTTATCAAAATGTCGCCATTGTTTGCAATTCCTTGAATCATTGACCACGGGATCAAAGGAAAAATTGTTCATTTTGAAAACATACTTCGCAGAAGTAAACAATTTTTCCACTATAAACAATAATAAATTGTATAATACCATTTATTGGTTATGGCAATTGTAAAGGGCACATTTTCATGAAAAATGAATAAAAGGCAATATCAAATTTCTTTTTGAATATCAGTGGATCAAGGGAAGTACAATATGCTACATGACTAGCAAATAATGGCATTATATAAAAATATTAAAAAAAAAAAAAAAAAAAACTTCAGATTCCCCTTTGTTAGTTGGAAACGGCCAGGCCTTTATTACTGTCCACGCAGTGAATAGATGTCAGGCGTGATAGATGGTTATCCCGCCCGTTTTGGGTAGAGTTTCACTATAGAAGTCTCAAGTACGCAAATGAGTATTGCCTTTGATTCCGTCATGCACTGTATGATGTTGTGCAGTAGGCAGGACGGAATCAATGGAAACTCCTTTGTATACTTGGGACTTTCCCCCCCCCCCCCAAATATGAAACGTTCCTACCCAGTTGTATTGAGCTGGCCTCGTTCGCGAAAACTAAACTTGAGGTTTACTGTGAGTTCCAATGATTTTGACTGTATATTTCATATTTATGAAAAAAAGAAACTAATGTGAACAAAACTCAGGTGGATATGTTGTTGGTAAGCTGTGACCTAACATTTTTGCGCAGATGCAAGATCAATAACTTATTTATTTTTTGAGTTTTTTTGTGAGATAATAGAATTTTGGAAAAATACAAAAGAAGGGGGTCTAGCGACCTATGCCTAACAACACGGTAAATGAAAAGAAATGGGTTACGCGGACAAGTACTGTAAGTTAAGTTTGTTTCTGCACAAAGATGTTAGGTCAACAGTCTGCCGAACAAGTTTCTTCATGATTTTTTGTTCATCTTTGTTTACTTTTCGCGAAATAATGATGAAATATATGGTCAAAGTTAATTGAACGCCAGTAGAAGCCTACGATTATTTATTCGGGAACGAGGACGAGTAAGATTGCGCTTTGAGTATAAAAAAAATAGCTCGATCTTAATCTGGTGATGAGCACTGAAATCCGTTTTATCTGGAAGTACAAAGCCATTGTGAGTACCATACAGTGAACAGTAATTTAGTGCTTTATCATCTGCATACCGATTTTCGAAATTTACTAGAATCAACAGTGGCGAATTTGCTCGAGTCAATGCTGCATGATGACATCTACTGGTCACTGAAATGTCGGAAAAGAAATTGTGAGGACGTTTATCAGTTTCAATCAAATGTGCAACTTTTGCATTGACATTATCCCAGAGTATGGAAAGGTATAATAGACCCAATATTAACTGCGCAGAAATCAATTACTTCGCCGATATGGCGTACAATGTCCTTTGGGTCGGCAGTATTGGGCAATTTTTCTTGGAATCCTGTAAGCGCAATTAATAACACGATCAACTATTATATCCGTGGCTTCCAACTATTTTAATGATTATCACATTTAAACTTTCACATTCTGTTGCTGTTGAGTATCCAAAGTTCTTCGTGGGAATGTGATCTATTGTTGTGTTGCATTTTAACTGATTACGTCAATAGGTAGTAACAATTAGTCTTGCAGCGTACGTGCTTCATCTAAAAGTTATTCAATCACAATTGACGAATCTTGCACTCTGTTACTTTTGACTTTTCATGAACAATTGTTGATATATCGGTTATTTCATTTTCATTTAAATGAGGAATAAAACTACATACTTAGTCAGCAAAAAAACAAACAAAACAAAAAAACGTGCGGGTTTAATCGAAAAGTTATTCATATTACAAAATTCTTTCTGAAATAGTGAACTGATTTTTAGTTTGTATAAATTATATATTTGTACAAACAGAGGAATCCTGTTGTGCACAGTCCAATAAGCCGAAGCTTTTACGACGCGTAGCCGCATTAATACTTAAAAACGGAAGGCGTGCCTTTGCGATTTTCAACGAGGTTATAATCGACGGTAGACTTCATATTGTTCAGGATTTGTGCCTCATTTATGACATTTGACTTGGACTAAAACGTTCTGGGTTAAGTATTTTGGTTACAATGATCAAACAACTAGTCGTAGCTAGGGTCATATCGGGGATATCGGGCAAACATCATGTGTTTTGTTGAAAGTAAATAACTAACAAATGATTTATATGGTTATATGGGTTATGTGGAATTGCGTAAGTTGGAACGTGGAGTCAGATTTAATCGAAAACAGTGATGTTATTGCTACTTGACTTTTCGAATGATTTAGATTGAGTGGTAATTATTATACATGCGTGTTGTCCAAAGAAAACCACAATTTATGTTTTCAAAAATCGTTTTGACAAGAGTGCCGGCGCTACTCTTGAAAGATGTTTTAGTTGACCCGATTGCATATCATATGCATGCACAAGTATTACGTTTGGGCAAAATAAAGCGTGGTTGAGTTGTAATTTGTGTTTAGTCGCATAAACCCTTTTCATTTCAAAGATCAAAACCCAAATATGGACTGGGCGAAGGTTAGATGATAACTTTGAGTTTGCCGTACACCCTGCCTATAGTTCTATCCGTGGTTGAGGCGTTCATGGCCAAAAATCTCCTTTTGCAGTACATCGTTCAAATATTTTGATTTTATCTAAAGGACAACATTTGTTTAAAACATGATCTGAGAAAATGTTCATTCAACATGTTAACGAAAAAACAAGAGTGTATCCTATCGTGAAGTACTTTAATAAAGTACATTTACATTGGATGCAAAGGCCTGCAATGAAGCTCAAAACCTTGGCTATTTTGTGACCGTTCATGTGTGAATACATTGCATTACTCATGCTATCATCAGTCAAAATAGCAGGTGTTAATATTTTTGTGATTACGACGTTATGGAACTATAAATTGTAGCAATGGGCTGGGCCTTTCCATATTTGGTATAGCCTGGACTATAAATACGAACATTTCGGTGATTTGAGAACTTGAGAGACACATATTTCCTTTCCGCTAATCAGGAAATACAAAAGATGATCCGCAGCAGTTCATTTATGCTACTCAAGCAATCAAGCATGTAACATGATGTAACCAAATCAGAATTTGTATCCCTTTAAATCCTAAATGCCGTTTCCACTTTTCAAAACATAACGGAGGGACCCTTTGCCGGTTAAGGGTGAATGTACCGCCGCTGGGACTCCAAGCGAGACTAATAAAAATGCTGTGTTATTATTCGAGCTTTTCGAATTTGCCAGACTACCATGTCCCTCACGAGTTGATCATCGCAATGCAAAAAGGCGAAATTTGCTGCAACTTAATGTGACGTCCACGACGAACAGTGTAAAGTCGCACCGAAGATATCCAAAACAGGCCAAAATAGGTGCTTCAGGTCGAAATTATGGAATTTCAGATTTTCAGCAGTACATAATCGCTACCGTAAGAATCATTCACGAAATTCATAGCTCAATCCATAGCGTGGAAATGCTGTAAAATCTCGATTTTTCTGACCCTGTTCATTTCAGAAAGTTGCTCCTTTTCACGAACTTCCACGAAAAGAGAAGTAAAATCAAGAAATGACTCAGATTGACGGCCATTCTAGCTGGCAAACATACGTACCCCTACGAATCGTACCAAAATTAGCTGGGAATTCTCCATTTCCTGGTTTAGAAGCTATTGTTAGCCGGCCCCCCCCCCCCCCCCCCCCAACACAAGTTTGACCAATTAAAAAACGATTTTACAACAGGGTTTGGGAGACAACAGATGGTGTTAAGCTCGTAAAACTAGCCTCTGGTTGGATGGAAAATATACCACGTGACGTAGGGTGTAGAATTGGGAGCGTTGTAGCCCAAAGTGTGGGCGTAATAGTACGTGCACCAGCACAGTACCGCCAATGTTGCAACGCGCTATTGCTATTTTGGGCGGATAGCGATACTATAGAGGTGTAAAATCGCATATCGCTGCAACCCCGTTTTTTTTGTAAACAAACCATGTCCATGCCAGTACTGCAGATGATCTAGTGTTTGCGTTGGCATTTTATAATCCATGGACAGACTTGCCGGTAATGTTGGTATTTTATTTCTCGCATTATTACCATGGCGTCTCGGTATTACTGACATGTATTGATAGTTTATGTGTGCTTCATCTCGTAGTTTTCGAGTGTCCCCTGCGAGTTCAGTCTCATACTGAACAACTTCATGTATGTGTATTTAAATACGACCAGATCATTCATAGTACACAGGTGCTTTGTTGATACTATAGTTATTACTTTTTTGGTTGTATATTCTCTCTTCACAAACCAGCTGTTACATTTTTTTTTTTATACTTGTGCTTTGAAAATTAAACACATCCTGACTCTTATTTAGATGTACAGAATTAAGGGGTTTACATGGTTTGACAAAATAGCCCTGGCAGTCCGCAGTGGGCAAGATTTATGAATGCTGTCACTGGATAATAACCAAGTGTCAAAAAGTAGGCCCCAACAAGATACAGACCAACCGTGTAGGAAGTGTCACAAGATAAGAACGGCTGTGTCAGGAGTGTCACAGAGCGTGTGTCATGTATTATCAAAAACGAACGTTTTAACGTTAATTAATTTAGGATTAATTAAACTAATTAGATTTTAAAAAAAGATCTTTGTAACTGTTCCAACAACATGAACTGCTAATTAGTGCATATGATAAAAAATTACATTGATTTAATAAAACTGTTTTCTGTAATACACAGGTCCTTTTAACATGTTGACGTTAATTAAGGGCATCATTACAGCTTATAAATATGCAAAATTAAAGATATTTATTTAAACTTTCTGAGGGCTTGTAATTTATTTTAATATTTGGTTTTGTGAGAATTTTGTGAAAATCGCTCATGGGAACAGGTGGTTGCTAAGAGAAGCGTTAAGGCATGTTTAGAAATTAGTCGTCTTTATATGTATTGACTTTAACGATTTTCTCCATTTCAAGGTGTCAAAGTGGGCAGTGGTAAACTGGCCATAACTTCGCTTCAGATATCGTAAAAGTCAAACAAAGTATCATTTGAAAGCTTAGGATATGTACTTTTAAATATTAATAAAAAAACAGAAATGACCTGGGGGTGACTTTACGCCCTACTTGCAGTATATCGCAAGACCTGGAGACTCAAAGCTGAGTGCGAAGCCAAACAACCGCATGCTTCCACCTCAACACCAAAGAGGCTCATCGCCACTTCAATCAACCTCAATGGAGCTGAGCGCCTCTGCCATAGCATGCCTACACCAATCTACTTGGGATTGAAGCTTGACCGGCAGCTTAACTTACCGGCAGCACCTTGAGTCCGTATGCCCAATGTATCTTCGAGGAATAACCTCCTGTGCCGACTTGCTGGATCTTCATGGGGTGCCACCCAACCCCTACGCCCACTGCTTGGCTCTGGTCCTACAGCCTGCTGAATAAATTCCGCCCCAGCATGGTGCAACCGCTCCACCAAGGAAGCTGGACACAGTACTCAACGAGACTTGAGAACTATCACTGCTGCCTCCTTCCTACTCCATCTGAATTCTACCAGTGCTTTCAGTCAGTCATTGCACCTGCAGTACTTTCGAGAGACACCAAAACACCATAACTAGTGAATAAGGCCTGCTGGACACAAGCACCTGCAGCATAACATGTCTAAGAATACACAAAACCAACTCTCGCCGACCTTTCTTCTGTTCTTCTGCCGACACCGCTGCTAAACTCTCCAGGTTCCCCTTTCACACTTCTTACAAACATGGAATACTGCCTTGCTAGATACCCCAAGACCAGATCAACTCTCTATTACACCTAAGACAGAACTACCACCTGGCAGCAATCTCCCACGCAAGGAATGGGTCACCTTAAACCGGATTCGCACAGGAGTCGGTCGCTTCAATAGCAATATGCACCGATGGGGGCTGCGGCTATCGCCAGCCTGCCAAGGTGGTTCTCCATCACAGACTGCGGATCACATTCTCAATGAGTGCCCTATCGTTCGTCCACCGGTGGACACAGATTTCTCAAACCCCAACCAATCAACAGTGAATTGGCTCCAACGCACACAACATATTTAGCTGCTGCCTCATACGCAAGAAGAAGAAGAACAAGTTGTTACACGATTTATTTGGGGGGGGGGGTGGTAAGTCATTGGACTGAGGTTATGGTCACAAAATGCCCCATTAAGGCTTTGATAAGGGAACTCTTTTGCATGTGTTAATCTTAACGTGAAATGATTAAGTCAAAATCGGCTTTTTTATGCGTAAACTATATGAAACCTAATTACAAATTTGATTTGGTATATTTGATCAACATTGTAATTCGAATTTCTGCCATTTTGAAAGAGAGACATAAAGCCTCATAGGAGTACTGTACTCATATAAAATTCAGGATTCTTGTACAAATCAATGCAAGAATCAACCTCTTGTGTAGTCTATTTGTAGACCATTTTGCCGCGTTTTCCGTCGTTGTGACCTTAACAGCAAAAGCAATTCAATTTAGAGATTTCAATAATTTAGTCGAGCTGAAAGAATGTTTTTTTCTCCAATAGAGTCCACAGCTGCTAAACTCCCGCTAATTGATAATTTGAGTTGGGCGCTACCAATGATGCAAAAGGTAGAGCAGAAAATAGTAATAATTAAAATTGTAAATGGATGGCATAATATAATGAATAAAACAGCAATATCAATAATCTTATTTACAAATAGATTATAGGACAAACATAGAGTGAACAAAATGAAAGAGAAAAAAGTGTGGCACATAAGAGGAAATAAAAAAGAGACTTCGGAACAGTCTGTGAACAGCGATACCACGTAGGGGATAACTATAGTCAGGTATCGGATTTAAGTTTAATATCGCTAACACGATTGTTTTATTTATGCTCGTTTCTGGGTCAATTATTCACGAAGGATTGATTAATTCGAAAGAAAAAGAGAATAGACAAACACATCCTACATACAAACATACATACAATCCACCAATTTTGGCGAGGTTTTTAAAATCAAATTCGAATAAACTTGTAATTGTACTACTCATATTCTTCTCCATATGACATTTAATTCAGTTCTTTGCCGAACCATTCAGTCATGTTCTGTCAATTCAAGTTGATCCGTTAAGATTTTTTGAAAGCGTACACGTGTCGTATGCTCCGAAGTAATCCATTTTTTACTCTTTTAGAATTTACCGGTTATACACCACTAACCTGGCTGCCGTAAGGATTAAAAATCTTGGGTGGACTACTTTCTTGCATGGCATCTGAAAAAAAAAATGCTTTAAAATGTCTGGAATTGGACTAGCTACTAGTTATATTAAGAAAGTGATGGACTTTCATGATTGACATGGTAGACTGGTATGTTTTCTCAAACTAATTGGCATTTAGACAGTAAATTTGAGGCAATTCACTCCGCGCTCATTAATTTCACATTGATTTGCCCAATTCTGGCCGCAGCGACTAGAAAATCTTGTGCTGGGAGCGGTGTGATATGCTGCGAGTTTGGTGATTCGTAACGAAAAACAATTCTGGTCACCATATGTTCAAACTTTGGTTATTTGGTGATTTTAGCTTGTACTTTGGTCATGTTGGTATGATATCTTTGTATTTCCTCTGTTAGAGGTTTGAATGTGAAAGAAACTGTGTCCAAGTGAGTTGGGAATTCCGCTTATCAAAAAGAAGCAAATGGATTCAATTCCTTGTAAGATTCTAGATCTGAAGGCTCGATCGAGATGACTTCATCAAATGCTGCGCGGGAGTTGAAATTTAATGAACATGAAAATAATGAAAACATTAGGCAAGAGTTACGTCAATGCGTAATAAAAAAAATAGGATTTGAGGTTTTGTTAACGCCTAATATAAGTACGCAACATATTTTAGAAACAGCAAGATGCCTCTTGGTGCTTCGGGAAAGGGCCTATCTTCATAATTAACCAAGTCGTTTTCTCTAGCATCAAGTTAGCATAGCAATGTAAAGAGGCCAGGGCTTGGTGAACAAGAGAGATATAGTGTTAAAAATGTGACTTGTGCCATGAAGTATTAAAAGGGTCCTTTAACGGAGACTCCTTGGGCCTAACTAAAATAAAGGTCTCGCGTTATGTCCGTGTATTCTGTGGAAGCTAGAACACTATTATGGCGCACTCTCAGTTTCTTTACACCGGTGTAGAAGTAATTATAGTCCGCCGAACAAATAGTCCTGCTGCAACGCTAAAGAATAGGACACTCAATTCAGTTGACTCTTCACGCAACATTATAGTTTCACGCTTTATACCGTTGTCATCTATGGAGCACGGTCTGTGGCTCCTGGTGGACTATAATTACTTTCGCACCGGCCGTCTATGACGGAAAAAGTGCAATATTTTGTATGAAAAATTCTAATATAATTGGTCCACATAGAGGGAAATAGGCTACGCGAAGCAACTCCACGGTATGGCGGTATCAGCTAACCCTAAGCAAGGCCTCTTAGGTGAGTGAACTTCTACTCCTAATGCGCTTCTTTTATGTTGACGATATCTGCAGTATGTATTTTGAGTTATTTTAAAATACCACCCGGTGCCACGTCACCGAGAAAATACTGGTAATACATTTTCTTCGAAAGGTGTGAAATTGTTGATTCGTTTACTAGTTTAAAAGTTACACACTGAAGATTTTGAAAAAAAAGTCTAACTCATGCGAGAAAGTCACTTTGCAATGTGCAGTCTGATATATTCCGTTTTTGCATCTCTGTTTCATGATCGTGGGAAAGAACTCTGTATTTTGTCTTAGCCTAGAAACTCTTCCAGCATAACAAGTGATCTTGATATGTGTCTAATACGTGCAATGATTTCCAGGCGAAATATATAGATCAAATGCGTTCATTTTAGTATGCGAATCACGATTTTTGTCCTTAAGAAATGTGCACCGTATCCCCATAGTTACCAGAAAGGTTTATTTTGTGTACACAAGTATGATGGCCAGTGATGCTTTCAAGTTTATATTCAATTGTTTATTAAAGTCTTTTCATCAGATTGGTCAGCATAGCATCATATTAAAGAGACACTGGCACATTTGAAAAATAGTACGCCCTCTAGATTTTTCAAATTTGACATTTTTGCATGGTTATAAAGCTTC
This sequence comes from Ophioderma brevispina, assembly GCA_023653785.1. NCBI lineage: Eukaryota > Metazoa > Echinodermata > Ophiuroidea > Amphilepidida > Ophiodermatidae > Ophioderma > Ophioderma brevispina. The sequence goes on from JAMKCH010069317.1 coordinate 49,714, forward strand.
TTATAGCGCGCTTGTGGGTAAACAGAACGATTTTATAATTAATGTCGCCGGCGACATTAATTCAGCAGACGACGCGGAAATGGCGTTAAACACAAGAAAACACACGTCAGCGTTGATTCTCACGGCATAAACTTTGTTTGACCTGTCTGTGACCTTTGTGTACTTAATATCAATGAGTACGAGTCTATGATATACATGTAATAGACACCTTTGTCTATTAAAGTTACGGCAAACATAAAAATTAGCCTACAGATTACTTGGACGTATTTAGCCTTTTATTAATGTCCCTATATATTTCTATCGTTCGAATGGCCTAGACTATCATTTGCGAGCAAATTGAAGAAATTTCATATTTTCTGAAAAAGTCCCAGTGCCGCATTAATAGTCAATATGATTGTGCATAGTTACTGAAATCTCTATCAATGCTTTCACAATTGGTAGCAATTGTTGTCCTGCATGCGATGGGTGCAAAATGCAGACAGTAAGTGATAAAAGCATGAGAGTTGGCACAATTATTCACCAACCGATACTGATTATTTTCAAGGAGCCATTGAATAGAGTTGTTTCTTAGCAACGGTTGCTAGGCATTAAACTTACCCTACCTACTATATTCAGAAAGGTTGGTGCTAAGTTACAGAACATGAAAATAGGCAGTAGACATATGTTTTAAAAGCATTTTAAGTGTCATCAAAAACAATGGTGTCACCAAAAGAAAATTGCAATTGATTTATTTCTATACATTGGATAAACAATGGTCTATTTATATATTTATCCTCTCTGTGTAAATGGTGATTCTTCTACGCATCGCCTAATGGCCTACTGAAGAGGAATGGTTTGTATAAATAATCTATACAAGTGTTATCAGAAGAGTATCAAAACATCAAATATTTGGTTGCCTAGTAACCTTATTAACCATAGCAACTGTTTGAATAGAAAACTATAGTGGAAGCGGGGTTCACTTATACATCATTAACCCAACTTATAGCGGCACTGGCACATTTTCAGAAAATATCACATTTCTTCAATTTGCTCGCAAATGATAGTCTAGGCCATTGGATATATTTTACACATAAAAATAACATACTCAAAACAGATAGGGACATTAATATGAGGCTAAAGACATCAAGGTAATTTGTAGGCTAACTTCTAAGTTTGCGATAACTTTAATCAACAAGTGTGTCTATAGTATAGTATTACATGAATATCATAGACTCGTACTCATTGATATGAAACCACCAAAGGTCACCGGTCACCGGTCAAACAAGGTGCCTACCATGGAAATCAACTCCGGCGTGTGTTTGCTTGTGTTTAACGACATTTCCGCGTCGTTTGCTGAATTAATGTTGCCGGCGACATTATCAAATCGTTCGGTTTACCCGTAAGCGCGCTGATTTGGGCTTAATAATTTCAGGTAAAAGCTAATGTATGTACAAGTCTTACAACCATGCAAAAAATATCAATTTTGAAAAATCTAGACTATTTTTAAAATGTGCCAGTGTCTCTTTAAACACAACAGTCGTTTTATCAATAGAAGACCTTTTTCTAGCAATATTAAATGAAAGCAATGGTACTTTTCACACCAAAGAACAAAAAAAAAATGTTCCAATGTCATACATTCACGGAAGAACTTTGCGGTGCCATATTTTGTAGTTGATCGTATACTGACCACTACTGACCACATGTATTCTCTCAATGTCATTTATGACCTTTAGACAACCGGGCTTATGCTTATGC
>JAMKCH010069327.1:0-23068 GCA_023653785.1 Ophioderma brevispina
ATACTTATTTTTGACATTTGTTTACAACCCACATACATGTAGACACAGACACCTACAAACATGACAGCCAAGAGATGGGCAACAGACAGGCTACAAACATAGACACACATAACACACGCACGCACACAAACACCGCTGCCTGCACGCACACACACAAATTCCAAATTTCTAAAACACACACACATACACACACACACAACAGGAAGGTTAGTGGATTCAGGGAAATTCCAGACAGTTCTTTTAAAAATTGAAAGAAATGATTTTTACTGGGGTATATGATATTATACTATCTGAATGACCAGAATAATTAATTGAGCTGTCACTAAGTGTCAAATTTGATTGGGGGCATGCACTGGGCTTATTATCATGGCAAAAAAAAATTTACATTCTGAAGGAAATATAAACCATTTTCAAAATTACTGCAGAAATGTTACATTATAGTCAATTGTAAAACTATGTACTAGCAGAATTCTAATTCTTGACCAGAAAGGTGTTGAGCCTGGAAATGTCAACAGACATGGAATGGTGTCCTTGCACGGTAAGTGACCCTATATCTGTAAAAACAACACAATTGCTCAACACATGGATTGACACAACTAAGGATAGTGCAAATGCATCAAGGCTACATAGCTACTGGAGGCAAGTGATAAGGGGGAAGGCTTGCCATAGAGCTACTGTGTGATTTTGCTATTCCCAACAGTTTTCATGGCCATTTACAATGCACACATCCAAAAGGAGCTGTAGACACATCACAAACCAAATTCACCACAACTTTGTTTTGTTTAGACCCTAACTTGGCTTTCACAACCTATTATAATATCGGCAAACTAAAACGCTCAATTAATTTTCCCATGTCATCCAAACACACATGCTAAATTTCACGACAATACGATATAAGATAAACACGCAGTTAAACAAAACCATTGGCTTCAACACCCCAGACTATTGACCCACGCACGAAGATTCGTGGGTCAAAAAGGGGGATCTTAGGCTGATAAAAATAACATTTCTTTGGCAAAATTTCTTTGTGGATTGTCTGTGGACCACAAAATGTCCATTTAAAGTACAACCTTAGATGTAAAATGTCCCAAATTATTGTACATTTTGTAAATGAAACTTTTGCATTCAATGTAAAATGGGAAGATTGAACCCCGGGTCTATCTAATGAAACATGCCACCAATCAATCTCGTCAGACTTCCACACTTAACAAAATGGGGTCAATATACTTTCCTAATGGAGAGTAAGGGGAAACAGCTTTCAGTTTGCTAATTCATAGTAAGAAATCAAGAAACAGGAAACTAACTAGGCATCGATTGTGCTTTACGAACACGATTATATCATGCGGTAACTACTTGCACTGTCCATGTGACCTTTGGAACCCACTCTATTGTTTACAAGGCCGCCCAAAGGTTAGAATGATTTCAATATCAAGTTTTTCCCAATGGGCACACAATACATGTAGACGTTTATTCACATCTGTCGTTTAGTGTTAACTTGAGGCCCACAAGATGACTAGGGTATTCTAGCAATATAGCAACTTTGATCTTTGTGTATTTTGACCTTTGACCCCTTAACGCAGGCCCCCCTCACAAGAGCGAGTCACTGTGGACTCTTTTTTTTTACTTTTCATTGATGCCTACAAGATGACATATAGCTATTTAGGTCAATTACAGCTCTTTTATTTATATTGAACCCCTAGATGACCCCATTTGGCCTTTTGATCCTCAAAATTGTGCACATAATTAGAGCCTTTTCCGTGGTTCTTGTGAAAATTTGTGACATAAATATCTACTTGGTTAATGAGTGAATAGCGTTTTTGCATATTAATTAGCATTGCATATCTTGCACGTGACCCCTAAGGCCAATATTCTGTCACATGATTCGTCTTCGACTTATCCGCAACTTTGCACAGACATCACTTATCCAGGTTGTATCGATTTTGAGATATAGCATTTTGCATATTAATTAGATATGCCGCCATTTTGAAATGTTAATGAGTTCCACTATTAATTCTGTTAACAAGCTTTAGACACGGACAAAGACGATGCTCAGCGGAATTCGTACGAGCGCACCTTATCTGTATAAGAAGTAGGCCTCAAAGATTTTTAGTTTTTGACCTCTCTGGACCCCTACGAGAGTCAAGGTCAACATATTTCACCCCCTGATGTACTGGGTCATTGGTTCTCTGACCAATTTTGGCAATAATCCGCCCGGCCTTTTGGCACTAGTGCATTTGAAGCAAGGTAACACCAAGAAAAAAGAAAAACTAGGCATCGATTGTGCTATTAGCAAGCACGGTATAAATCATGGCGGTTACTACTTTCACGGTTCATTGGTGACCTTTGACCCCTCAAACTATTGTTACAGGTTCCCAATGAGTTAGCAATGATTTATATTTGACCCCTAGATGACCCCCATTTTTGACCTTGACCCCTTATTGTGGCACATAAGTAATAGAGCTTTTTCTCCCAGTGGCTCTGTGACACTTTGACAATATATATCTATTTTGGTTGAAGAGTTATAGCTTTTTTGCATATTAATGTAGCTCATTTGCATATTTGCACACGTGACCACCCCCCCCTGGGCCAATATTCTGTCAAATGATTCGTCTCGACATTATCCGCCACTTTTGCACAGACAACCACCTATCCAACGTGTTACCGATTCTGAGATATATGCATTTTTGTTGGCATATTAACTTAGATATCCCATTTGAATGTTAATGAGTTTCCGATATTAATTCTGTTAACAAGCTGTATACACTGACCAAGCATGCTCATGCTGAATTTTCGTATGTCGCGCACCTAATCTGTAGAAGAAGTGGGCCTCAAAGATTTTTTGTTTTTGACCTCATGACCCCTACGGAGAGGTCAAGGTAAATATGTACCAACACTTGGATAGCTTGGGTCAGTGGTTCTTCTGACATTTGGTAAATATCAACCCAGCGTGTGGCACTAGAGTCGCTGGAAGCAAGTACAAAGAAAGAAGAAAGAAAAGAAAGAAAGAAAGGAATCGAGAGAAGAAAGAGAAGACAGTATATCAGCGCTGCACCGCATGATATAGAAAGAAGAAAGAAATCGAGAGAAGGCAATATATCATGCGCCTGCAACCGCATGATAATAATTCTTAGCAAGTTAAATATATGAAATTCCTGAGGTTCATGTATTTGATGTGCACTCAAGGGGGCCAGTTTAGGTACAAAAATCAATTTTGGCATTTGAAGGACTTGAATGCAGTCAATGATTTGGAATTGGCTCCAAGTGAAGTGTGTGTGCGGAGTGCTAAAACAGGAATTAAAACTCAGCAAAAAAAGTTCCTGGACAGTTAGAAAAGTTTACATATTCAAATTTATTCTCATAGAAAAATCATTGCATATCAAAATAAAGAGAGACATTCATTCCTGTCAGTTTTGGAGGAATAGGCAAGGTAGCATTTCATGCATGACTGATCCATCCACTTAACAATGGCAAGGTTCTTAAAATGAAAATTGCAAGAAATTAGCATTTCGGGTCAATCAATTTGGAGCAAGTGAATCTGTGAGTCAGTTACAACAAAAAGGCAAATAATTTGGGATATGGTTTGGATTTTTTTTCAACAAGAAAGCATTTACAACTTTGAGACACCAAAGTAACATCGTTTTCCAAAAAGCATAGCAATGTCAGAACTGAGCAATTTGGATGATCTGAGTTTTAACACAATTGTAATGCGAGGCTTCACACCCTTCTTGCTGCAACTCTCTACACAAAATGTTTTCTACCGCCCCTTCCGATTCCACACTTGCCCCTTCCATCATTGTGGTGGTGGATACAAAAATCTGGATTGGTCAGTAAAGAGGAATTGACGTCATTGTTCCCTTGTGCATCTTTCATGGTTTCGGTCCACCATACTTGCTTGCGGAATGTTGAGAGGTGTTTAAGTCAGTTGCTTTGCAGGTTTTTTGGGACCCATATTCCGCGTATTGGTCTATTCCTTACAGTTTAACGAGATGCGACGGGCACCTGACCTTGAAGAGCGGCCCTGGATCTGGGACTAAATAACTGGTGCGGTCACAGTTTATCTCCTTAGCTATAGAGTTCTGATACATTGGTCTTCGCTAAGGTTGTAACTTTGGGTCTCGGGCGATAGTTAATTTCTCCACTCTCAATGTATCGCGGTGTAGTCTTGAACTTGTGCTTGGTGATACGTGAAAAACATGAGCGACATAATTGAAGGAGCTCGTCCATCCCGAACATACCTATGATCTCGCACATCCTGCTCCGATTTTTTTGCCATTTTGATAGAGGAAAAAACATGCAGTGGATTACACAAGTGGGTTTCACACACTGACTTTCAACTTTCATCTCACATCTGTTTCCAGTGTGGAAGAAAGTATCACAATTGGTATTCAATTCAAACTTTGAACAACCGTCACCTTGCAGCAATTTTCATTTATGCACCTTGACTTCTGACAAGTTAAGGTACCAGCCATCATGAATGGGTCACATTTTAATTCCACACTCAAAGCTGATAGATGGATGAATGTCTGTTTTATTTTTGATGTACAACCTTGTGCTTTTATTATATTAAATATGAAATAATTTGACTTTTCTAAGTGTCCCAGAACTTATTTTGCCGAGTTTAGATAGCATCAGTTGGACCTTATCCCTAACACTGCAGGCTATATATTGTGAGGACGTACTTACAACATATCACCATATACCACAAAACTTCACATACTTTGCACTTCCATAGACCAAAACTACCACAAATTTGATTGTGGTATATTGTGGGGTGTTGTTAGTAGTTAGATAAATCATAACTATACCAAAGTGGAGTAACTCATCAATATGTCTACATCTCCACGTAATCAACAAAAGCTGCAACCATAGGCCACATGTACAGTGGCTGCAAGAGAATATGCTGGCCCAGGGGAACCTTGGTGTATAGGCTTACATGGTCGCGGGTCGGGATGCGGGATGTACGTGATGTATCACACTTTATATGTCAATGACATCAATCACATACCACAAACTACCACAAATTTTTTGCAGGTTCTGTAACTAATCATATACACATATACCACAATATTACCTTGTTGTGCTTTTTTGTTTGGTGTATACCTTGTTAGGGTTCAAAATAATTTTGTTTTTATTCCCGGTTTTTATTTTTGACTGGGTTAGTTCACATGTATGATTTTATGGTATTATTAAAGCAATATTGGCACATTTTTGTGAAGAGCGCCCCAATTTCCAAAGTTGATATTGTGCACAGTTGACGTTTTGTAATTGTCTAGGGAACTATATACCTGCGAACGAGAATGCTAAAAATGCGTATTGTCATAAAAATGATTTTGTCATTGGAATTGGGATCCCAGATTGGACTTAGCGGCAGAGCTGGAATGCTAAGTTTAATGTCCTTCCCATGATGAAATAGTGCCAACCGTCGAGAAGATAACCTCTACCTTGACTTGCCGAGGCCAATAAAACAACTACCGGATGAGCGTAGACACGACCATGGCACTATTTCCCGCTGCTATTTTTCACATTGGAAAGCCGGTTTCCAGCAGCCATTAATTTTTATCGGTGATCCCCGATAATATCATTCTAATTACAAAATCCTTCGTTTTGCGACACCACAGATATTTTCGAGCTTAACCATCACAGGTATGGTTTTTTAGCCAGTTTACCAATGCAACGCGGTAAAAATCTCAATTTTTTTTGAAAATTGGGGGCTCTCTTCAAAAAAATGTGCGAATACTTGCTTTTAAGTGGGAATCTTTCACAAACAAGTACCGAGGTGTTTTCCTAATAATGTCCATAAACACGCCCTACCGATTTTTGGATACAACAAATTCAAGAAAATGAGTTAAGCTTACCTAAATCACATGATTTACTGGCCGGGACTGTCGTAATCCCTATCCTAATTGCTGTTGTCATCACTGCTTCTGGCTTCACAGCACATCAAACTTGGACCCAGGTGTTGATTCATAATAGCCCTGGTTTGAAATCCCCTTAGGCGCATGGCCTTGCACACCAACCCTTTAATAACTTGGTAAGGTGATTTTTTTGGGGAGTTTTGACTTTCTTTCCATTTTGACTGTAATAAACGCCCCCACTTTTGGAAAAATTTACCGGCAGCCCAGGGCGTTTTTAGGAACAATACGGTAGGTAAGATATTTTATTTCAATTTAAGGTGTATTTTGTGATCCTAGAATCCTTATTTTTTTTTTTATGGTTCACTAGATATGGACATAAAAGGGTTAGTTTCAAAATTCAGTTGAATTTTGACGGTGCATTTTTATGTTATGAGTAAATGTCTGATCCAATGTTGCCCATAGGCATCCTGTGTTGTAATTAAGTACAAATATTTGTTTCCAGAGTTTGTCAAATTGCACTGGAAGGAGCATATACTAACCTCCAAGGGCCACCGCTCAGATATAATCTCCATTTTGAGGTAGTTGCGGGGGGGGGGGGGGGAGGCTGTGGGATATCACTAAATGCTCCTTTAACGCCACCTTAAATCAACCCATTCCTATGATAATGTAGTACAGCAACAAAGTTCAGAAAAATTTTTCATTTTCCATTTTGTTTAAGTACTCTACCTGTACATCATACATCAATATGAACAAGGCGGTTCGCCTCGCACCACAAAGGTCCCCTCCCAGTGCAGTAGCCTAAGAAACAAAAGCAACAATTTTAAGAACTATGGAAGTTTGTGATGGCCCACCAAGTTTCCTCCTCCTACCACATGTTAAGGTGATTTGACCTCGGATGACCCCACATGACCTGAAATGACCTCCAAAGTGTCCAACACGAGTTGACCACCCCCCCAAGTTTTTCATCCTCCTACCACATGATTATGATTTGACCTTAAATGCCCCACACACCTTGACATTACATCAAATTTTTTTTTTGGCACTGAATGAGATGAAACCACACTCACCAATTTTCAACTCTCATCACTATTAAGTGATTTGACTTGGATGACCCCTTCATGACCTTACATTACCTTCAAAATTTTTGGAACCAAAGTTGATCACAGACCCCAATTTTACCCTCCAACCACAAGTGATTTGACCTTGGATTACCTCGGATGACCTTGAAATACCTTCAAAATTTTTGGTCTTGATGTTGACCACACCCCACTAATTTTCATCATCCTACCCACATGTTACTGATTTGCTTGGATGACCTGGTGAATACCTTATAAATTTTTTGTACGAATGTTGACCGCACCAAACCAATTTTCTCCTCCTACTAAACCACATGTTAAGTGATTGACCTTGGATGACCTCGATGACCTTAAAATGACCTTCAAAATTTTTGGTACTGAATGTTGACCAACCCCCAATTTTCTTCATCCTACCACATTTTACGTGATTTGACCTTGATGACCTGGATGACCTTGAAATGACCTTTCAAAAATTTTTGGTACTGAATGTTGACCACAAACCCATCAATTGTCGTCCTCCTACCACATGTTAAGGTGATTTGACCTTGGATGACCTCGGTGACCTTGAACTGACCTCACAATTTTGGTACTGAATGTTGCCACACCTACCAATTTTCATCTCCTACCTCTACCACATGTTAAGTGATTATGACTGGATCCTCGATGACCTTGAAATGACCTTCAAAATTTTTTGTACTGAATGTTTGACCGCACCCACCATTTTTCATCTCCTACCACATGTTTTATTGATTTGACCTTGAACCTACGGATGACCTGGACAAAACTGACCTTCAAATTTTGGTACTGAATGTTGACCACACCCATCAATTTCCGTCCTCCCTACACATGTTAAGTGATTTGACCTTGGATGCCTCGGATACCTTAAATGGACCTTCAAAATTTTTGGTACTTGAATGTTGACCACACCTCACCAATGTTCATCCTCCGACCAACATGTTAATTGATTTGCCCTTGGATGACCTCGGATGACCTTGAAATGACCTTCACAATTTTTGGTAAATGAATGTTGACCACACCTACCAATTGTTCATCCTCCTACCACATGTTACGTGTTTGACTTGGATACCTCGGATGACCTTGAAATGACCTTCAAAATTTTTCGGCACTGAATGTTGACCAACCCACCAAGTTTCATCATCCCTACCACAACAGATAAGGATTATAGCATTTAAACTCTACTCCATTTTTGCCTATTTTTATACCCCATTTGAACCTTTGACCAATGCCACATGCCCCCCTCCGAACTCATTCCCTCATACCCTACTGAGTGACATCTATGGTGCGAAGATGGAGACCCATACTTGCTCCAATCAAACGATATCGTGTTGACACACGTTTATTATAGCATTTAATCCCTATTTTTTGCCCATATGTTTGACCCCTATTTTGACCACATTTTGACCTTTGACCCATGACAAAACCCAGAACCACTTTGGCTCCCCCCACATGCGTACAAAGATACATCTATGTGCCGAAATGGACACCCACACGTGCTTAGTTCCAAAGATATCGCGAGGGACACACACAGCACGGACGGGGAGCCTTTCTATAGTCCCCCCCTTTCGCCAACCACAAGTTGGCGGGGGGAACAAAAAAATCTATTTGGGGAAGGGAAACTAGTTGGAATGTAAGTGTCCCCTTGTTATCAATTACTACTAATGCTTTTTTTCAAATTTTATAGCCCATTCGATTTTTTGACCATGTATATTAACTGTCGAACATTTAATTCAGGACCCAAGAGACTTTGAGTTGGTCCAAAGGCAATAATTTGGTTCTAATTTTTTTCCTCGACTTTCCAAGGTGGGTTAATTGTTTCCCACTACACACTTGTGGCCCACCTCCACATTTCACATACATGTACCAAAGAAGGGACAGTCTCTTTTTTAAAACCATCTACATGTACATGCTTTGCTCACTGTGAATCTGCAAGCTGCTTTTTTTCCTTTTACACATGTATAATCATAACTTCTTTGGTCACCCTGACCTGAGAACTCTGTCCCTACTTTCGAGTATCACTGGAACATAATTTGGAAATGGAATCGAACAAACTGAACCATGTCATTGCCAAATCTGGCATTTGATCATCAGAACCAGCTGGTGACGTTTGTGAGGACAGTTGAGGTCAAATCAAAAAATTTGATCGTGTGTATGGTACTACTCACCAAATTGATTAATACTTGGCATTCAAGTATTTTCCTTATAATGTGACAATGTGGCTTGGCCCATTGGATTGTACCCCACACTATGATATTGAAATTCCATATGCTCATTATAAGTCTTTTGCGCTGTTTCATGAAAATTCGCCCACAGCTTGTTTCCGGATTATTTTGATCATTGCCAGGGTGACACCTGTTTGAGAACCCCTGCTCTATTATATGGGAATGGGCGGGATACACGGGTGTGGTATTAGTGGCATATTTTGAACGGTTTGAACAAAACATGAAGGAATTCTACCCATTGCAAAGTTCCTACAAATTGAACTGAGGTATAAATGTATGACTCCCACTATTTCCATGATCTGTCTGGAAAACCTTGATCGGTGATAAATGAGTACTAGTGTCAACAACTTGATTTTTGAGCAGGCGCGTAACCACCGGTGCGTTCTAAGGGAAGGGGCAATTTTCCCGGTAGGTGCAAAACAAATGTCCGATCACAAGCCACTTTTGCGGTCACGGGCAAAAGGATCCAAAAGGCCGATTTAACATGAATATATCCGTGGTTTTATTTCCCGAATTTCCCCTCAAAAATGTTTTCAGAGGGGGCACTACTGTCCCCCTTTGCCCCCACCTGGCTCATGCTACTATTGAGCGGTTTTGGACTGCCAAAATTGTCACAACCCCTCCCCTCGGTACAACAAAACTCAACCACTTCTATACGAAAGTAGTAATACATAATTTTAAAAAATGATGGTTGTGGTCAAAACCTTTGGTGGCAGGGGTGTTTTTGGGGTAAAAAAATCATGTTTTGAGCTAAAAACTTAAGAATGTCAAGATACATTTTATTAATTTCTTAGCAAAACAAATTTTAATCATGATGCAATACTATCAATCTCTGACATTTATATTATAGATTTCTGTTTTATACAATATATAAAGGGTCTAGAAATTTAGCCCCAAAATCAACTTTTTTTCCATAAAAAACATTCTTTTTATCACATGTCACCACAACGAGTATTACCTGAACCCTTTATGCAATGTATAAAACCTATGTCAATAACAAAAATGATACCATAAAAATAAGATTGTAATATTTTTACTTTAAAAAATAAAAAAAGAATAATTTCGCTTAATTTGCAGCCCAAAATGCATTTTTCGGCCTAGAAATCATCCCTGCCACCAAATATTTCAACCACAACCATCATTTTCTTAAATCTCATATATTTATCCTTCAAATAAAGGTGGTTGTGTTTTGTTGTAAGGAGGGGAGGGGTAACTCGAAAACTAGAGCACTTTTTGAAGCTCGGCCGCTCTGCTATACTGTTTTTGACCAGGATCTGTTGGACATGCTATTGTTTGTATGTTTACAGAGCTACATGACAATGAGATATGAGAGACAATTACATAAATGAAGCAAGTTGTGTAAGGGTGAGTTCTAGAGTTAGGTGTGATTGTTGTGATTGTGTAGTGGAGATTGAGCATGCAACAACTTTCTTACTTCTATTTTACCAATACCTGTTAGACATGCTACTGTTTGAATAGCAACAGCTACATACAGACAATGGGAGACAATTAGAAATTTATGAAAGGGGGGTCTATTGCTAAACAGCGAGATGTGTATATGCGTGAGCAACAATCAGGTGACTTCTGGAGAGAGCTTTTGAATGCACTGGATTGTCGCAGTTGCATGGCGTAGATCGAGTATTTAACTTTTTTAGCAGACTCTGTTCGATCTCATCTGCTATTGTTTGTATCGTTGCAGCTACGTATGGCATTTGCATAAATTTAAGGAAGGCGAGTTCTGGAGTAAGTTGTAATTGGTATAGTGGTGCAGCAAATGTAACTAATGTCATCGGTCCACAGGCACAGAAAGAACATCCCATATTCATGTACACATAACTACGGATGGTCAGCAATTGTGGCGACGTACCATATCAATAAGATCAGTGGATGTGGTAAACTAGTACAACCACCGTGACCTCGCACCACATCTTTCTTTGTAACTTGTTCTACAGTAGCTACAAGTACCATACCACAAGGCTTTTTCCATATCTCGCCCACAATTCCTCCATAAAGCACTTCACAACTAGCCAATCCACAACTTTTCAGATCGACATGTAGACAATCCCATGTAAGCGATGCAATGTTTTGGTCACTTTATCAATTCGTTATACAAATACTTTTCCCACTAAATAATCTGATATGACAGGAGTTTCCTTAACCCTACCCATCTAACAGTAACACACTTTTTTCTGACACACTTGAATTTGGAGACCTTAACGGTAGAAACCTGTGCTTTATTCTGTGATGGGTTTCCGAATTCATGAATGTGTCAGAAAAAGTGTGTCAGATAGGTCAGGTTACGTAAACTCCCTGAGATGACTGAGTTCTTTTTCTACCTTTATTTACTTCAATCTCCTACTTTAGTGAAGTTAGTGATCATATACAGTATCCAACTTACGATATTCTGTCTGGGACATCTGCCATGGATTTGTACATCCCAACAAGTACCAGCTTCCTCTTCTCATAATTTGACAGGATGACATCGGTCAGTTTGTGGGATGGGTCGCTTGCTGTGACAAAACAAAACAAAGCAAACAAGTTTTGTTAACCCTCCGAGGTCTACCACCTCTCTTTATATCTGATTGGCTTATTACATCATATAACTGCTGAGTAACCAATCAAAATAGATCTTCTATCTACAAATTTTCAAACTGTTCTCACAATGTCTGTAATTGGCTAAATACATCACACAACCCAATGTATAACCAATACATTTTTGCTAATTGCTAGGTCAGGGGCCAAGTTGATGCCAACAACGTGCTTGCGGAGGAGGTAATTATTAAATATTTAATGACCCATCAACACTATCGTGTCAATTTAGTGGCCCAAGATCTTGTTCAATTCAATTTATTATCATACACGTTAGGGAATAAATGCCCAGTTTTAGAACCTGCGGAACTGAGTACCCGAGAAAACCTGCGAGTTCAGAGTAAGGACCTAGAAAGTAAACACACATGAAATCGCAGGGCCCGACTGAGGGTCGAACCTAGGACCCCAGTGGGGTACGAAGCGAGGGAAGACCACTGTCCAGTCTCAGACTCTATTCCCAATTGTCATGGCTAGGGGGTCAAATTATGTATTCTGACCCTAGATAGTCCCACCAGTTTTTAAACCGGAAAAGTTGCTTGATTTAGGGTTTGGGATTATCATTGGATCTCACGCTAAACATGAAACACACTAGCATCAACATTCAGCCTTTCAGAAGCTGAATTTAATCCCGATCTTTTTTCATATGTGTCCAATGAGGAGTGTGATCAACAAAGCACCTTAAATGACCTCAGAAGAACCAAATATTAATTTTGTAAAGAAAATCACTAAAGATATCCCTACAAAAACCATTAATGAATGTAACACAATTTACATGCAATCTATGAATTCAAGCAAAAAAACTTATGGTGGGATTATAATCGGTTTTCTGCTTATTCTTCAGATTCTTTCTAAATTGGGGGATGGGATTATAATTCAGCATGGGACGATCCTCGGTTCAGTACGGTATAATGGTCCTAGTCACATTTGTTTGCTGGAGACTTCCATGCCCCAATGGAGATAGAGGAGGAGGTGAGGAGGAAGAGGCAAGGATGAAGAGGAGGTGGTGGAGTGGGAGGTATGTGCAGGACTCGTTCAGGAGGTGGTGGTGGTGAAGAAGAACTGGTACCCTGTTGGCCAAAGAATTGGTTGCCAGGATTAGGCAGATCAAATCAAGGCCTATTCCCCACAAAAACTTAGTGTTTATGTTCTTTCTGCACAGCATGCAGAGGCCAGACAAGGGATGGGTAGCAGATGTGCATCAAAGCCTGGCTGGCCACTCACTACATGATGTATGACCCCCTCAAGGCAAAGCCTTTTCATGCCCCTCTCATCCCCAAGTGAACGGGTATTCAAAAGTGGCAAAGTCCGAGAGACCACAAATACATGCCCTGATAAGGGTGGCATTGGTAGGCCACTCCAGGGGGATTAGAATTACATCCATTGGCCAACATCCCTGAATTAGCAGCAATTTGCTAATTCGAACATTGAAAAAATCATCAAAATTCATAGTTTTACATTTTGTTACTGGCATGAGAACATAACCTGCATGTGGTTTTGGCTTTGAAATCCGTGTATTAAAGACAAGCCAGTCTTTTTACCGATGTCTTAATTTCTATATGTGCGTTATCAAAATTCTGACTTAGATCAAAAAAGCCGGTCCCGGTGATTACCACAGATTTTCAGCGTGGTATTGTGCAACCATGATCAATACAGTTTTGAACTCAAACACAACATTTATGGATCTTTGTTTATTTCGTACTGGTGTAAACCACATCAGGCTGTTGCATTGTATATTTTTGAAACACCCTAAGAGACCGCCGTCGCCGTATGTCTATTTTTGGGCGACGGTATTTTAAATTTTTCCAGATACTTCTTTTTTCACTATTTGGTGGTTTGTTTTACATAAAAGCAGTATTTGGAATTGTATCACACTTATCCTTGATTTATACGTTAAAAATGCATTCACATTTTTTCGATACTTTCGCATTATCGCTGTGAATCCCTTAAAGTGGAACAAATCCTATTATCTGGGATGGAAGAGAAACCAGGCAAAGAGGTGAACTGATCCTGGTGCACCTGAGACCTGACCCAACAGGCAAGTAAGAGGCTTAGTCCCAATAATTGTGACTACACATTCGACATTTATTTTAACATTGGTCATTATCATACACTGTTATGTGTAGTCCAAATAGGGCCATTCCATGCCAAAACACCCAAGGTGTGGAACCCACCCTCTCAGATTTTTGTTCACATTGCAGTCAAAGGTGGCATGTTATGGGGCTACAGAGGAGGTCAAAAGGAAAATTATTTCAAATTCCATTCCGTTTTGAATTTTGGGCTCTCAAGTTTTACGACTCGGAACCTTAAATTGTTATCAGTTGAAAAAAACTTTATTATGCGAGTTTATATAATTTTCAGTCGTTGCTTTGTTTTATTGATGCACCAAGTGGCAGTAGAATTTCTTGTGCACCCCCTAGTAACTAGGCCCCTCAAATAGTTTGCCATTGTGTCAAAATGGACTAAAATGGGACCACACATAGAGGGAGCTTATTTTGATGCTTACACCTGAATCATGCGGTGGAGGTCATTAATCTCAGCAATTCCGGTCAACAGGGACCACTTCACGACAGGCCCCACCTATTTTGCTTGCGCGCTCGAATATCATCACTATTAATTTGTAAAGAAAATCACTAGAAGATACGACAAAAACCGTAAGTGATGTAACAAAATTTACATGCAATCTATTGATTCAAGCAAAAAAAAACTTATGGTGGGATTATAATCGATTTCTTTCTGCTATTCTTCATATTCTTCAAACTTGGGGTTGGATTATAATCGACATGGGACTATACTCCGGTCAGTACTGGTAAATTGGTCCTATGTCCCATTTGTTTTGCTGTAGACTTCCATGCCCAAATCGGTAGAAGAGGAGGAAGGGGAGGTAGAGGAGAGGCAGGGATGGAAGATGATGTGGGGGAGGGTGGGAAGGTAGTGCAGGACTCTTCAGGAGGTGGTGGTGGGGTAAAGAAGAACTGGTACCCTGTTGGCCAAGAATGGTTCAGGATTATGCAGGCAACATAAATCAAGGCCTATCCCAAACAAACTTAGTGTTATGTTTTCTTCTTTCTGCACATCATGCAGAGGCCAACAAAAGGGATGGGTAAGCAGATGTGGCATTGAACCGGGCTGCCACCACCTCACTCCATGATGTAGGACCCCCTCAAGGCAAAGCCATTTCCAATGCCCATCCTCATCCCCAGTGAACGTTTATTCAACAGTGGCAAAGTCAGAGAGAACCACAAATCCCGCTGATGAAGGGTGCATTGTATGGCGCCAATCCAGGTGTTTGTCGGGTAGAATTCCATGCCATTGGCCACATCCCTGAATTTAAGCAGCAATTTGCTAAATTCGAAACTTAGAAAAAATCATCAAAATTCATATTTTTCATTTTTTGTTGACTGGCATTGAGAACATACCTGCAATTGGTTGGCTTTGAAATCCGTGTATTAAAGACAAGGCAGTAAACTTTTTAGCCGATTCTGTAATTGTCTATACGGCGTATCAAAAGTCTGACTTGAGATCAAAAAAGCCGTCCCTTTAATATCACATTTTCATCAGCGGGTATGGTGCACCAGATCAATCATTTGACCTCAAACACAAACTTATTGATCTTTGTGTGTCTTCGGTACTGGTGTAAATAAACCACAATCAGCTGTTCATTGCAGATTTTGACACAACCACGCCGTCGCCGTATGTCTATTTTTGGGCGACGGTATTTTAAATTTTCTCAGATACTTGTTTTCACATTGGTGGTTTGTTTTTCCTACTAAAAGCAGTTATTTGGAATTGTACACAACTTATCCTTGATTTATACTTTAAAATTCATTTCCACATTTGTTTGATTCTTTCTGATTAATCCGCTTAGAATCCCTTTAAGTGGAAAAATCCTATAAATCTGGGATGAAGCAGGGCAAGATGTGAACGGTCACTGGTGCACCTGAGACCTGACCAACAGGCTAGTAGATGCCTTTCCAGATACTTGTGACTACCCATTCTGACATGTTATTTTAACATTGGTCATTATCATTCACGGGTAGTGTTAGTCTACAAAAGTGTCATTCACATGCCACAACACCAAGGTGTTGAACCCACCCTCTCATATTTTTGTTCCGATTGCAGTCAAGGTGCAGTTATGGGGCTACAGAGGATGTCAAAGGAAAAATTTCAATTCCATCCGTTTTGAAGTTATTCATATCGGTGTACTCACAAAAATAGCGCCCCTCTATGTGTGGTCACATTTTAGCCATTTCGCACCATGGCAACTATTTGAGGCCTATTTTACCAGAGGTAAAAGAATTCTACTGCCACTTGTTGCATTAATACCAAAGCACTACTGATTATCTATAGGCATTAGTAAAGTTTTTTAAATACTGAATCACAATTTTTAAGTCCACTGTCTTAAACTTTGGAGAGCCCATAACTTCAAAAACGAATGGAATTTGAATTTTTCCTTTTGACCTACTCTGTAGCCCCATAAAATTTACCTTTGGAATGCAATTGGAACAAAATCTGAGAGGGTTGGGTCCACACCTTGGTGTTTTGGCATGGAATGAACCAAAAGGTTATGTGTAATTGGTTAGCCATTTAACAATTCTACTGCAACTCACTCACCTCTCTCCAATCAGTTTCAAGAAGCATATGCAACCAAATGATGTTATATCATGCATCCATCACATATAGTATCTCTCTATCTATCTCTTCCTCTCTATCCAGTTTTAGATAAAGACTGAACATTTTTTTATTATTTGGACATACACTTTTACCACAGTGGCCCTCAACCAAAAGGTGGTGCCGCCGAAATCCTACAAACCATAACAACAACAAAACCATCAAGCATACAAAAGCAATAAAGTGAGTCTACATATATACAAAACTAAGGGCCAAGCATTGATCAACGCTGATACCTCCCGTTTTGCCTCGAATTGTGTCTCATACCATGAAGGAATGCACACATGATGCCAAACATGAAGGTGGTACCAACATTCGGGATCAAGAACCTTCATAACCCCGGTTGGAATAAATAGTTCAAAAATATAAAAAAACACAAATACAGCACCACGAAGAAGTAAGGATGACTAGTTAAAGCCGAATAATATCGACCTCAATTTCCACGCACGCTTGACAATATGATTTACCACAAGTATCAAATAGTAGAGTAAATAATATTAACATTCCTTTATATACAAAGTATGCCTGAGGTGCTCCCAAGCTTGACTGATATTTTCATCTAATTGCCAGATATAAAGCTCTCCCATATGCTAGAATATTCCATTTTGGCAAAAGTGGTTCTCCGCTTGCTATATTCCGTCATGATCCTAATAGGATTAAAGCAAAACATGTGGAACAAGAAAATGTCTACATTGCAATACCTGAGTTTACAGATGGTGGTGCATACCATCATATCTGACGACCTGTCCCTAATTCTGCGGTTGAGCGGAATCGTGTTGGAGCGCATTTAAATGTAAGGCTTGAGCCGTAAGAAGTCAGTTTTGGTCCAAAGATAACTTTCTAAACTTGGACGATCTTTAATGGTGATATAATCAGCAAGTGAAGATTTAGAACAGGCCTCTTCACTCCGTGCAATAGCTGAGATATTCATCAGAGAGCGCTTGATTGATTTTAGCCCCAGAGTAGATCAAATGGGGGTTCCCCCCGGTTTTTCGCGCCTCCAAAAAGTATTTAGGGCTAAATCGCAATTGCTAAAGTATTGTGAGGTGCAGGTCCAAAAATTTAAACGCAACTTGTGCGAAATCACAAGCAAGACTGAGCATAGTGAGGTAGGTAATTGTTTTCAGAAAAATCCTTATTTTATTCTGCTTTCTTAACACTTTACTTTTTGAAGGAGTTTTGGTGCTGGTCAGATTTGGACAATCAAATTTCATGCAGAATTTATACTTAGTTGCCAGCATTTTGACAAATCTTTTATTATGATACTTCTAGACATAGTAGCAGTGGTCCTCAAGATAAATCAGGTAAATTTAATGGATGTTTGAGAGGCTTTTATTTTTTATCTAAAATTGGGGGTGGTTAAATGGCTAAACATTTACACATACCTTTTGTGATGCACATTCAGTGATATGATAATTGACAATGTTAAAATGTCAAATGTTGCAGTCACTCACAATTAAGAGCCTACTCCCGTAACACTGTACTGCTGGTTGGATGCAGGCCTACAGCACCAGCAGAAACTCAAATTGTATATAGCACAGGGTGGTTACAGCAGGGGTCATCACTGTTTTTGCATCTTACTGGGACCTGTAGCAGCACCATGTGGCCAGACCCAAGGCATAGTTGTTGTAACTGAAAGTGTCTGAATTTAGGGCAAAAGGGCTGACCTGAATCTGGAAAGGCTGGATGAATGGCGGAATTAAGCGTAAAATTCAGACTACATTCAGACACTTTGCCCACCAAAAGTTAATTGCTGCCCACCCAGAACAAAAATCAATAAAATTACAAAGAGCCAATGGTAAACAACATTAAGTGCTCCCTTTTGATAATTACACCAACCTCAAGTATTTTAATCTACTTGTCCTATTGGGGTGACAAACCCAAATCTATAATCCCGCCGAGTCAGTTGATGCTTTTCATTACAATGACAGATTGGGTGCAAGTGTCTGAACTGGTGTCTGAATTTTGTCGAAATGTAGGAAGAGTACAAGAGATAATTCCTCATTGTGTGAGTGACTAAAATTCAGAACATTTGCCAAATTCAGACGTTTTCAGTTACCAGTTATAGCTAGGCTACTTAGAGAGTGTCAGTCGTAAATCTAAACTACACTTATGGGACTTATGGCAATGGTCAAACTATGATGTTTATTTGCCATGTATGAGGTAATTTTTCATTTCAATGGAGTAAAGTGCTGGTCGGCAACCTCCCAATGACCTGTGCCAGTCAGTGGGAGCAAGTGCAGGTCATGGCCGACCGCCGCCAACCGGCGTAGCTATATCCCTGAAAATAACAGGGCCCAACTCCCACCCGGAATAACCTGGACTTCTAGTGGTTGCCATCATTAGTGCATGACCAATACCACACTGACATGATTGACATTGGGCTAAATACAATGTACCCACACTACGGAAACAGAAGAAAAAACAGTGAACTAGTTGGCAAAAGTGAATGGTGTTACGTTGGAGGGTAGGTGCTAGGAAGGATGATGAGCTTGTTTTTCAGAACGTGCCCTTGCTTTGTAAGTTCAAGGTGGCATTTTAATGAAGACCAAATGAAGAAGAAAGCAAGGAGAAGAGGTGGGTATGAGGATGAAGAGGCACTAATTGGGCAAAGTGAAGGACAAGCAAAAAAGAGGGGCAAGGGCTAGTCCCCCTTGATGATCATGACTATAGATAGTCTTACTTTTTTATGGCTGCTGTTACAATAGACTATCTAGTCATACGAGTTTTGTGTGTAATGTAAAGTGGCCATTTAAGGCCAGATACACCTAACTGCTCTAACTTTACAGGTGCAAAGTGGCTTAAATATTCTTTATTTGCAATAAACATTATCTTGTAGGCATTCTTGAGAGTCTTCTGCATCATGTGATAACATTTTTCCCAGATTAAAAATCAGGGTTCGGTTTTTACCCAGGTAGGAACCACCATACACCCTGCCGTTGGTGGCTACATTCAGCTCTATTTTCAACTTGAGTATTTTTTTTTTGTGGTGGTTTGCTGGTTCATAAATCTATAAAATTCCAACTTAACACCCTAGTTCCAATAATTGGTAACTTGCCACCTATACCTTTAAAATTGGGGACGTTATCTTGGCTCAAGTTACAATCACGGCTATGAGTTTGAGTTCATAACATAGGCTCCACTGTGCAATCAGGTAATTCAACTTACAAAGGCGCTGCTTAAAACTTACCGAAAACACCTTTGACTCCTAAATCAGCATGTGGGTTTATGTATAGTTTATCCCTCACAGGCTGTTTATCGCTAACACCAGCAACATAATCAAACATAACATACAAAATTGTCCTTTGAATCGTCAAGTTGCCTCAACTAGCCCGATGTGTTGATGTTGACAAATTAGCACTTCCGCTATCCTGAGAGCCCAAAAAAAGGGTTCAGGGGTCACACGTTGTGCGAAAAAGCAAGCCCATCTATATACTGTCCATTCGCAGTGAGCGATTGTTTTGCGCAAAACGCGAATATGGACCAAGATCAAGGGTTCCGCATACTCACACGCAGAAATCGCTCCCTACACTGGACTTATATGCCTAATACCTTGGCCCCGGTTGACCCCTGTTTGACCCAAAACAGCCTCAACTTGTTACAGTTAACTTAAGCGTTTTCAAAAAACCACCGTATAGTTGATGCTTTGGACTTAGGCTCCCGAATAACATTTGGAGTAACCCAAAATTGATGAAAATATCACCTCTGACAGATTTTCTAAGACTTTCAACAATTCTAGCATGATGTAAACTTTGAAAGATACCTTCTCAGCAAAGGTGAGACCAGAGCCTGTAAGTACTTGTAATAGCCTGATTAGAGGTATTTGAAATGTCCTCCTCTTAATCTGAGCAAACTGAATACTTCCGTTGCAGGACCTGAGATACGTGATCAGTGAATGACAAATTGTTGAAAGACATGAATCTCATCGTGCTAGCAGGACTACTTTAACACCCATATTGGGTGCAATCTGTGACTCCGTGTGGAGGTAGTTTATATGTGCTCTGGTTCCCCGTCAAAATGGCGCACCATTGTGTTGAACAAACCTTGTCAATTGTAATTCTCCCTGTTCACTCATCCACGCAAAACACACAGCCCAGCTTTCGTGAGCCCATAGTTCCAGTGCAGTGTGCCACTGGTGGTCCACAAGTTTTGGAGCTCATCCTACAATGCTTAAAAAGAAGTCAGTTTAAGTACACATTTTACTAATAAAATTTGTTTTATTCTAGTCCCTATTTATAAGTACGCATACCTCTCCTACTACCTACAAATTATATATTCTGTAATACCACATCATTTTGAATTTTGTTGATAAATTTCTATTTTTTTCTGATCGTTCCTAACCCATCAGTGTCACCATGACACCAGTGCATGTAAACTACTATTGACTCTGTGCATGTGAAATTTTCCTCTGTGCATGTTTTTTTTTGTCTGTATTTTCCAAGCCCTTATTTGGGGAAAAAGCTAACATGTGGCATGTAGATTTATTTTCTAAATCGAATGGCCCCTGGTATAAAATTCCACATTATGAATTTTCAGGTACCCTTGTGTCTACATTGGGGCTGCCATTTTGTCAGCCTGTGTACATGTTGACATGAACTTTATGGGGAACAAATTGTAGCATCCGTTACAAATTGGTAAGCCAATTATTCTACATCCTCTAGAGATGCTTTGTATGTAAAAAGAAATTATTTTTTCTTTTGTAGGAAATATACATCTCAAAACAGCCAACTTAAATGGCATGGAACTCCACAGAACAGTTTGTAACTTATGGAACCCACATGATTATGTCCAAATTTTCAAAGATGATGCCATAAGTCTACAATTATTGTAACTATGGGCAAGGGCAACTGTTGTGTGATTGCGTGGTTTAAAAGGCCACTTCGGGGTCTGCTGGACAAAACAGATTTAAACCCCACCACCTTCCTCCTCTTACATTTAGAAATTTGAGAGTGCAATGTAGTCACTCATGGTTATGGGTCATGGTAGTGGAACGTGTCCTTCTGCTAGCCTTGCCTTTGGCCCTGGCCATTATCCTGCTGAGCATGACTCCTCCTAGTACAATTATCATAATGCCATTTACTCAATGGAGGAGTCATGCCAAAATCAGTGAAAATAGTGTGTAAACTGAAAAAAAAAAATGTTCTTTAAATTGGACAAATGTTTTGTCTCACATTCTCCAATAATTTTTACGCTCATGCTAATAAATATTACCTGATTCCATCTTGAAAAGTATTCCTTAGATTGTTATCAACAACATTATAGTCGTAAATATCTTCACTATGGTTATGAAGTGATATTTTATGAAATTGCAAGACTTGTACTTAAGAAGGAGTCTGACCAGTTACAAGTCCTTATTTTGTATTGCCAGTGCTTAATGAAGCTTTCGCTTGTATTTAAAATTGGATATTACTGTGCTAGTAAAGGTAGAGGAGTGTTTAGCGAAAGCACGTGTTACATATGAAAATTGGAAGTGACATGTTGTCAGTGGTCGAAATTTGAAGGCTCACCAAATGTCCCATAGGCTGGCATTGATACCATTATGTTTTGGGACTTCACACATAGACTGTTAAAGTGCATACGGTTTAAAGAACGTCATGTGAAGTCCCCATTATTGGGACTAACCTGACGGGCCTAAGACCTACCATTGCTTTTTGGGTAGTTTACAGAACCATGATTCGAAATCAAAATGCAATGAATGACACAACATGAACTGAACCGATCAAGTTTTTTGTTTGGGGGGAGGGCTCCATGACCTGTGCTGATTTTGCTGTCCCCTTTGCCTGGCTTCAATTTGCGTTGATATCATTGCCGTACAACTTGCTTGGTTGCTGGTTGAACCGACTTTGCCACCTAAGGTTTTTTAAATGACCGTGACTGCGGTGCAAAAGTCCAGCAAGGTGGTGTGACTTTCATGAACTGACCAGCTTTCTGCTGTTGACAAGTTCGACATGACTGAAACTTCTGTTGTTGAAAGCTGTCGATGATACATATAGTCGATTTGTGGCGCCAAAAAGACCGAATCGCTAAAGTGGATATTTGAGACATTTTTAATGGCACTGCCTGTTTGAAATTTTACAACAATGTCTGACGGTTTAAGCATCTGTTATTCACTTGTTTTCCAACCTCAGGGTTTTGCACGAGACCGATAACCTCACTTCCCCACAATGTGACACCGTGTCAACCATTAAGAGGGAAATTGTGCCATTGGTCGCAAACACGCCTTCACATGACTACAATTTATTACGCTTAAAATTTACGGGTTATCAGCAAAAAGTGATAACCCCTTACCCATTTGACCTTAATTGTAGAATGAAAAAGATATTTGATTGTTTGTTTCGTACAGTTTCTGAACTTTTGTGACAATCAAAAGATTTTTCATTTTAAGGTAATTTTACGGGTCAACCATGACCTTTACTATTCGGGACTGGCTCCTGTAGTCTCCTGTCTCGTTTTTATTTTGTTCCATCGAGGCAAAGCGCGACTGACCAGGGGGGTGTTTCCACTAAGATGTTCGTACGTACTGTTCGTACGAACAGTTACGTACAACAGTACTCCACTGATCGCCGCCACGTACCGTACCGTAACTCTTTGTTTTTCACTAACTGGTACGGGACTGCGATTTCATCGTATCTCGCACGTA
>JAMKCH010069328.1:0-43557 GCA_023653785.1 Ophioderma brevispina
TGGTAAAGAGAACACATACAAAATGCACCCCCAGACCCCCGCAACAACCACTATGTAACAAACCAAATCAACCAAAACACAGACAAGGACGACAACATCAACATGAACAACAACATCAACATGAACAACAATGGCACTCTCAGAGAAGGAAAACTAACAAACAAGGAGACATTAATTTGAGGCCTCAAGATTAATTGTCCATTCTTAAAGTGGCTCTGTAAACTTATTAATTCTTTTCAGCAATCTTATATTCAATCTTGTATTTTTTACTTTAACCAAATTTAAAAAAGCTTGGAAACTGAGAGGGACATGCTGAAATTTACACCTATGTATGTAATATTTAAACAGAGAAATAGAAATTAATGCAAATGTCATGTTGGCTTTTATCCCTAATACCAAACATGAAATCGAATTTAAAAAATTCAAACATTTCACCAGTTTTGTTATTGATAAATGTACAAAGATTATTCCATAATGGAGACACTTTTCTGCATTCACATAAAAAGTGCAGAATGGTTTCAGGAAGGTCATCACAAAAAGAACAATTAGGGGATTCCATTCTGCCAATTTTGTGAAGGATAATAATTAGTGCAAATTGCCCTATGGAAATTTTAACAAAGAAGGGGATCTTAATTGGTTTCTATAGCACATTTAAAGTTACTTGGTTGAGGAATATAACTCCAATTGCAATATCGTCTCAATTGAAAACATTGAGTCCCTTTAAGCTTCAAGGAATCAGATGGCAAATTGATCTCTTAAATAGAATAGGCATACCTAGGGACTTTGTCAATTTCCAGAAGAAGAAGAAACAATTTTCTCAAAAATATTTTCTTGGATATTCTTAGGGTTCCGAAACCAGTCCAAATTCAAACCATTTATAAGAGAATTATATTTTCTTCGATCACTAATAGGGATATCATATTCAATAACTAAATCTTCAAAAGTTTTAATAATATTATATCCCCTATCAAATCAGAATTGTGTGGATGCCTTTTTCATCCCAGACATGTAGTAAAAAAAAGGTTTTAGATTTAGACGAGAAGAGGGCCTTTTTATTCCACCAAATTGGATCTTGGGTAACTGAAAATCTTAAACTCTAATCTTCTAATTTTTATTTAGTACCAATTTTAACAGTTCCAATCAACTGACAGTTAGATAGGGTATTTAAAACAGAATTTGGAGCCTCTGATTTCCATGATAGGGTATCAGAGTGGAATTAATATTATTACACTGTTTCCTCACATATCACATATGGTATACTGCATTGGCTAGTGCATGCAACACTGAAATGGAAAACCTGCACTTTGTGCAAAAGTGTGTGCTGAGAGCATGAGCACATGTTACAGAAGTGCATCTAATCCTTGTTAAATAAAATCAACTACAAATAATGAGTTGTGTAATATACAATATTGGAACTTCATTACAAATACAGCAACAACCGTTGCCCTCCACATTTGACACATGTTTTATAAACAACTGCTAAAACTCACACTTATTCTACAAGACAATGGCACGATTTCAATCCTAATATTAAACGTGGATGTGAGTGGTAAATGTTTTACATTGGGGTTAACAATGGAATAACATTCCATCAAATGTTAAAACTCAAAAATAACTCTTCTTTTTAAGTTAATTTAAAACCAATCCGGTTTGTCCCCCGTCACGGGGGTGGCCGATACCTCATACTCGCAATACTGCTGTGTGAGGAATTAAATTTATTATAAAAGTCACTCATTTCTAACTACAAACTAATAGAGCAGAGCCTGGGACTTGACAGGCCTTTATTTCAGGCTACTTTTCATACTCTTCCACTTCATTATTTCATGGATAACAAAATAGTATATATCATGTTTTTGTATGTAAGATGTTTATATACCGATGTATATTGTGATAAAACATACATAGTTATCATGTTGGGGGAAAATAATGCCATCCAGCGAACTTAAGCATTAGAAAGTGATATTCCCCATTTCAAATGTACTTCATGCTTGCGCTAGTTCACATTAATACCAAATATGGTCTTGTTTCTGATAATCTTCTTCATAGTACTCGACAATTTGTAGGTTTTTCACCTCTTGTTCATTTCATGTTGTTTCTTTTGACCAGCAGTAATGAAACTCACTCTTTTTACAGGCGACATTTGTAAGGTTTTTCACCTGTGTGAGTCAATCATGTTTTTTTCTCCTATAAATACTGGTAAAGTCTGCTCTTCACAGTGCTGACATTTGTAAGGTGTTTTTCACCCCTGTGTTTTTGATTTCGTGTCTTTTTTTTTGAATTAGTAACTTATGAAAACTCGTTTCACAGTACTGACATTGTAAAAGGGTTTCTCACTCATTGTGTCCTTTCATGTTGTGTCCTTTTGACAGCAGTATAAAACTCTGTTTTTACAGTGTTGACATTTGTGAGGTTTTTCCCCTGTGTGAGGTCAATCATGTTGTTTTCTCCTATAAATACTCCTGGTAAATCTCTCTTCACAGTATTCACATTTGTAGGTTTTTTCACCCCTATGGTTTTATTTCGTGTCTTTTTTTTATGATTATACTTAGAAAACTCTTTTCACAGTACTGACTTTGTGAGGTTTTTTTCACTCATATGTGTCCTTTCATGTTGTGGTCTTTTGACCAGCAGAATAAAACTCTTTTTCACCGTGCTGACATTTGTGAGGTTTTTCACCATATGTAAGTATTCATGTTTTGTCTTCTTGTAGTACTGAGTAATCTCTCTTCACAGTGTTGGCATTTTTAAGGTTTTTCAACCTGGTGTGTGAATTCATGTTTTTTGTTCTGATACATACTGGTAAATCTGTCTTCACAGTACTGGAGTTTAAGGATTATCTTCACGCTTTATTTCTTATTTCATGTCTGTTTTTTGAATTCGCACTGAGAATCTCTTTCGGCAGTACTGGACTGACATTTGTAGGTGTTTTCATTCGTATGTGTCCTTTCATGTCTTTTCTTGTAAATTTAAAAAAAAAAAATAAAACTCTTTTTACAGTGCTGACATTTATGAGGGTTCGTTCTTCCCCATTATGCATCATTGATGTGTTTTTTTCTTCCGGTAAGTACTGATAATCTCTCTTCACAGTACTGACATTGTAGGGTTTTTCACTTCTATGTCTCATTTCATGTCTTTTATTGACTTAGCACTGAGAAATCTCTTTTCGCAGTACTGACATTTGAGGTTCTTTCCTGTATGTGTCCTTTCGTGTTGGTCTTTTGACCAGCATTGGATAAACTCTTTTTTAAGTGCTGACATATTGTGAGTCCTTCACCTGTATGTACATTTCATGTCTTTTCTTGTGGCTATTCTAATGATCTCATTTCACAGTACTTGACATTTGTGAGTTTTTCACTGTATGTGTCATTTCCATGGATTTTCTTGTGACCAGTATTAATGAATCGCTTTTTACAGTACTGACATTTGTTGAGGGTCCTTTCACACCTGTAAATGTCGCATTTCATGTTGTTTCTGTGATTAATGTGAACCAATCTCTTTCACAATGTATCACATTTGTAAGGTTTTATACCTGTAAAAACAAATGGCTCTGTTCATGTTGTTTTCTTGTAAGCTAGCTTTAGACCCTCTTTGTTCACATACTGGCATTTGGGAGGCTTTTCCTCTCTATGTGACATTTTATGTTGTTTTTGTTTGACTAGGTAAACTGTTCTTTTTTCTAGCATTGACCTTTGTGAAGGGTTTTGTGGTTCGCTTGAATTGATAAATGCAACAAATTTCAATATTTACCATATGGTTTTGATTCTCTTCTCGTGGAAGTGAACATGAGATAGGTACTGTGGTACAATTGTGGAATTGGCGTCTGCAGTATTTTGCACACCATTGCATTATTACTTTCCTGTTTGTTTTGTTCTTGTTCCATATCTTGGGGCCCAGTAAAGGTTATGTAAAATCAATCTGAGAGTACTAATGAATAGTATTCGGTGTGGGGTTAAGTTAAAGGTGTGTTCACCCGATCGACAACTCGTCCCTCCACTTTTTCTCATCAAATGAGAGATTTTTTGGTATCAGAAGAAGGTTCATATTTTTCTTTTTCTCATTAATCCCAGTGAAATTTAAGGGCCAGGAAATATTTCCTTTTTGATGATGCTTACCAAATACTTGTCTAAATGTGGTCGACAACATTAATTAACATAATGTCCTATAGGTCAATTCATTAACACATGCTTCTACTATTCAAATGGCTGGACTTGGTTAACTCAATATGTGTAATCAGTATTTTTGGTGAATGTGCTTCCATTGGAGCGAAAACCATACAAAATTTTGACCCGAATTGGGTGCACCCACCTTCACCTGCAGCAACAGGCTACTTTTTAATTAACTTTTCAAAAATGCACTGCATTCAAAAAAAGAAGGAATATCTACTTATAGAGACACTGGCACATTTGAAAAAAATAGGTGCACCTTCTACATTTTCAAAATTTATTAATATTTGCATGGTTCTAAATCTTTATAACATCATGACCTCACCTGAATTATTAGCCCAAATCAGCATGCTTTATGGGTAAACAGAAAGATTTCATAATTAATGTCCGCCAATGTCGCCGGCGACATTAATTCAGCAACGACGCAGAGTTTTTTATTACAAGTTTACAACGCCGGAGTTAATTCTCACGGCATGCACCTTTTTTGACTGTCTGTGCCTTTGTTGTTTTATATATCAATGAGTCTAATGATATTCATGTAAATAGACCCCATTTGTTGATTAAAGTTTTAGGCAAATTTAAAAAGTTAGCCTACAAATTACCTGTGTGTCTTATAGCCTCTCTTATTAATAAATATCCCTATCTGTTTTTGGTATGTTGTTTTTTATGTGTAAATATATCTTTATTCTCCAATGGGCCTAGAGACTATCACTTGCAGAAAATTTAGAAATAATCATATTTTCTGAAATTTGCAGTGCTCTTTATAAGATTGTCCTATTTGTGAGTGAGTGAGTGAGTGAGTATTAAGTTTAACGACACTCAACAGGCAATGTGTTATATCGGGTCATTACATTTGTCATTTAACATTAAATTAAAACAACACAATTAAAACTCATTTCAATTCAAATAACAATTAACAAATTTACACAGGATACATATCATACAGTGATGAACCAGAGCATCAACCTATCCATTATATTAACAAGATAACCAACTAATTACAAAGATACCTTAAAGAAAACATGCATCAATAAAAACAAGTTCAATAGATATACTGATAAATTATAACTATACACATCATAACTGATGACATAGGTCATCACTCATCCCTGTACCAAGCAAAACCTTCAACTTCAAAATGCAGATAATCAACAATCACATCAGAACATGCAAACATGAGGATCCCTTTACAGACCCAATAGATTGTCCCTCATACTACATTTTTTTTTATACATGGCTCCAATACCTTGGGCATTAATGCCCAAACTGATAAGATTTTAACTTACATCAACATTAAAACGTAGAAACTCTAATACATGACACTATTTACTATTACAAAAAAACTAAATAGGTGGTCCTTAACTATGTACAAATGTAATTGATTAAATGTGTGTTTTTTCATGATAATTGATTTTAGCTACATGGTTTAATTAAACGGTAAGACAACAGGCACATCTAATACTAAATTACTAGTCGAAATCATACACATTTATACTATAATCATGAATTTAAATACACCCGTCGGTTTTCACATAACAGACGAGTTGGCCCTTTTTAGTCCCCGCCTTTACGACATGCAGTGGACAATCGGGCCAATTCTTACCCCGACCCGCAGGGGGCCCCACTTAGTCGCCTTTTACGACATGCAGGGAACACCGGTGCCAATCTAACCCGAACCCCATGGGGGTGTCCTATTTGTAAATTACTTATAAAGGCTGTTTATGGAGGTTTTGCCATGATTGCCATTGGTGACATAGCTTAGTTAACGTCATGTCCTCTAAAATGAATCAGACAAAATCATGGGTGTCTCAGAATGTCTAGGAATACTCCGGTAATTAAATCAAATTATACTGTGTTTCATAGACAATTCAATTTTGATAATTACAAAACCAGCAGTGGGGCACGCTAGATTTTGGTTTTGGTGAGGGTGTGGGCAAAATGACCTATTTGGCCAAGTAGGGTCAGTTTTTTTCAGAACTGACTTTTTGCACTTGGGAACAGAATCTTGGGGACCAAGTTAGAGGTTGTGGACCTGAAGAACTGGCAAAAGCTTACAATTGTTAGCCATCGGGACCTAAAGAGTGTTGTGACAAGTAGTGGTCTGTATTGGTAAATCAGGAGGGTCCTAAAGACGCAGAAGAGGTGAGAACCGTGATCCTGAACACCACTTTAGGTAGTGACCCCCCCCCCCCCCCACAAACTGTAAATGAGTTCTTAAAAAGGATATACTGAAAAATTCAGTTGAATTCATTCCTCACCTACTTCCTTAGTACACAAATATGTAACCACACTTTCTGTGGGGCCAATCAAAAGGGCAGCATGCTACATGATGAATATTTTTCATAAGTAATGAAATACACTAGCCTGTGCTTTTAATTTTATAACCATGCATCACAAAAGTTCATGTGGCTGTTTCCTTTCGAGTTGAAAAGTAATTCCTTTACAAAACAAAAATCAGAACAACCTGCTTTGTGAAAGTCCTGTAATTCCAAGACCTGGCAAGTCCTTTCTCATTTGAATCTGTAACAGGGATGCTCAAGCCTTGACCATGCAGAGTACACACTGCAAATGAGGACAAATGCAAAGTTTTAAAACTTCAATCAAACAAGATACTTCTTTCTCAGCAAGTAATGTATTAACACTTGAGTGATGAAAAGGAATTAGATGGTTAGTGTGGGTCCCTAGGAACCTCACTTGTCCACCAATGGGAGTGTCGGTAAAAAATACTAAGTGAATATTGCACGAGGCACGCGCTTCGGTGCCCTGTGCATTTATTTTAATTCACAGCAGGCCACTAGCCCATAGAATAGTACAATAAAAGTAATTACTTAATGTCCCTGGAGGACTTTCTTATACAAAAAAACAACATACAAATATTTGACAAAAGAGAATACCATTTATGACGTGTTGGAATCTGCCAGTAGTGTGATGGGAGGAGGTTTCTCTTGGGGCACTGTAAGCAGGACAAACAAGACAAAAGTGAAATTCATCCTCGAGCTCCTCCAAATCACACAACTGACACCTATTAGAATTTAAAGTGACAGGAGGAGATTTTTTTAGGATACAAATTTCTCTCAAATTGCACAGGATCGATTGCAAACCACCTGACAAGAACGTTCCGAAGGTTTATTGGACAAACTGCCACTGTACAAACCAATGGTTAACCCTATAAGCTGGTAGAGATCACTTTGCTTTTTGCATATCTCCATCCTGCCACTGTACAAACCAATGGTTAACCCTATATGCTGATAGAGATCACTTTGCTTTTTCCATATCTCCATCCTGCCACTATACAAACCAATGGTTAACCCTATATGCTGGTAGAGATCACTTTGCTTTTTCCATATCTCCATCCTGCCACTATACAAACCAATGGTTAACCCTATATGCTGATAGAGATCACTTTGTTTTTTCCATATCTCCATCCTGCCACTGTACAAACCAATGGTTAACCCTATATGCTGATAGAGATCACTTCGCTTTTTCCATATCTCCATCCCGCCACTGTACAAACCAATGGGAAAGTTAATGGCAAACAGGCCACCTACAAAAAATATATTAAATGACATAATTTGTGTTTAATACATAGGTAGATTAGACTTATTAGAACATATTAGTAACTTTTTCGTTCCACATATTAGGGTTGTTGTCATCTTATTTTTCTGTCGACATTATCGCTAAAAAAAATTTCCCAACGGCGACATAATGTTGACATAACTTTCAGGTAAAATCGACCGTTCGAATGCATCGATCAAACCCCGCCAAAATTTCAAATGCACCCATAAAGCTCACGTCACATGCCAAAAACTTTCCTTGGAATATTCAATATAACCTTCCCAATCTATGGAGTATGACAATTAAACTGTAGATTGATGTAACTGAAAGTACCCTTCACATGAAAATTGATCCTAAATTCTAGAAAACTACCATATATGTTGACTATTCCAATAGTATTTTGAGTTCTATACCTCCCCAATTGCCGTCTAAATCATCAATGCGCCGCCATTTTGAGTGTCTTATGTAATGCATTGGTAAAATAAATTATAGTAGTGTAAATTTTGTTTATTAAAGTTTGATACACCTTCTCGCCTGTGCAGGGCCGTACGCAGGATTTATTTGGGGGTGGTGCGGGACTTCGAAAAAGTGGACCTTTTTCCGAAAAAGTGGACTTTTTTGGTAAAAATGGACCTAACCCCCCTAAAATGGTCCTTTTTTTGGACTTTCTGACAATTTCACCACCAAAAAGTGGACTTTCTTGTCAATATTTCTCTAAATTTTGGACCTTTTTATCAAAAAATTCATCAAAAAGTGGACCTTTTTCCCCTTTTGGCCCCCCCCCCCGCGCGTACGGGCCTGCGCCTGTGGTATCACTCACCTTCTATACAGATAACTGGAATACCGAAGCACATGATGAAATACGATGTCATGTAGGGAAATACCCAATAACAATATGCATGCACAGCAGTCATGGGCACATAAATTTACACAATGGTACACGGTCATGTCAATGTCAACTAAAGCGTGTTGAGTACAGGGACTCTAGTACTCGAACAAGGAATCGTAATCTAACAATGGTAATCAAAATCGGCAAGAAAAGAAGATTGTTAGGTTGAAAATTAGATTTTTTTTAGGCAATACTTCGTTATTTTGATCCGGTTTCATGTGTCACATGTCGATTTGGGAGAAAATATGGTG
The DNA here is from genome assembly GCA_023653785.1 of Ophioderma brevispina. Classification (NCBI taxonomy): domain Eukaryota; kingdom Metazoa; phylum Echinodermata; class Ophiuroidea; order Amphilepidida; family Ophiodermatidae; genus Ophioderma; species Ophioderma brevispina. Next base: position 8,859 of record JAMKCH010069328.1, read on the forward strand.
ACATGTCGCAATATGGCTTATGTTGACATTCATGTCGACATAAAGTGTATCAACGACAGCCCTATATTTTGCGGAAACGAGGCCGAGTTAATTTGTGTTTCCTTTTTTCTGAAATTGAAAATGTTTTTCCCCTATAATGTGTGGTATAATTTTTGTGCAAAAATTCATTCAGGAAAGTGTTTTCTGTAGTGGGTCCATGGACCCCCTTGTCCACCAACAGAGTAAGAAGACCTTGTCCACTTAAGTGCTAACAATAAAACCGAATTGATTGGACATACCCATGGTGGAATCAAACATAACCCCAAGGTTCTTTACACACACAGATGCAGGAACAGAGGTGTCACCCCGATCTAACTCTATTGGTTGAAGATTTTTCAATTAAGCACAGGGCGTGGCAAAGACAATAAATTTGGTTTTTTTAGGATTCATCTGCAGCATGTTATTTGACATCCAGGTGTTTATATCAGATATACAGCTTGAAAGTTTTTGAAGATCATGATCACCATCACCTGGAATGGGCTATAGAGGGCAAACATTTTTGTTCACAAAATATCTGGAATTCCTGGCTATCCTTCCATGAATTATCTGGAATTCCAGACGTTACCTTCCGTAAATTACAGGAATTCCAGACACTGCCTTCCATAAATTCCAGGAATTCCTAGACTACCAATGTAAAAAAAACATGGAATTCCCAGAGGAGTATGGTTAGGGGTATAGAGGGTGTTGAAAATATTGATTTTTCAGGAATTTTCCTCTGAAAATCGTAAAAACACTGGAATTCCGTCACCCTCTATACCTAAAATGGCTGGAATTCCCACCCCGTATTAGACATTAAATTCTGGAATTCCAGCTTTCAAAAGTGACAAAAAGTCTGGAATTCCGGTGCCATCGGGGGGGGGGGAGGGAGATTTTTTCTGGAATAGCCCAATCTTTGGATTAAACTCGCAGAAAAGCTGAGTATCATCAGCGTACGAGTGAAAGTTATAACATCATGATTCCTAATAATGACACCGACTGGATGAGTATACTTTATGAAACCTTGCAGGCCTACAATGGAGCCCTGAGGAACAGAGAAGTTGAAAATATGCTGCTTGGACATTTCATGGTTAACAATCACTCAGGTACTTCTGTCAGTGAGATATATGATCTAAACCAGGCAAGAGTAGTGTGTGATACCAAAACTGGTTTCAAGCCTTTTAATCAAAATATCATGGTCAATTGTATCGAAAGCAGCACTCAAGTCAAGCAATACAAGCAAGACAGTTACTTATTGGCATCCAAGACTTGAAGGATGTAATTTCTAACATGGAGAAGGGTTGTCTCAGTGGAATGGTGAGTTTTGTATGCAGATGGCAATCATGGCTCACCAAGATTGTGATTACTAACATGCTGTACTACCTGACGTGATGCTGCCTTCTCAACCAATTTGGCAATGAATTTGATATTGGCAAATGGCCTATAGCTCTTAAAGGCACTATCAGTGATCCTTTCAAAAGGATCAACATATTCAAAATTTGCAGGATTAGTCTAAGAGTGAAGGATAAGTCTGTAGAATTTGCATAACTTATTTTTTTATCAAACAAAAAATGCCCCCCCCCAAAAAAAGAAAACAGCAGTGTTAAAGGTCCATGGCCCGATCGCTAATAGCCTCGTCCCCAGAAGCCCCAGATTCTACCGGAAGTGGTCAACCTTTTGATATCAGAAGAAAGCTACTATTTTTCTCATTTTCCCTGTGAAATCTTAGAGCCAAAGGATGTTTGGTTTGTAAGTTATGAGCGAAAATGTGCCCATTTTGGTCGACCAATATTAATTTTACACAGTACTCTTACAAATCACGTTTTTAGCTCTCGCATCAAAACGGATTGAAATATCGGCGCGAAACTTTACAGATGGAGTTTTGGAGTGTAGGCCAATCTATCAAGATGAAAACTATTCATATCCTTAAATCGGGCCATCCCCCTTTAAAAGATGCACATCTACGTTCAAGTACATGTAATGCTGTATGTAGTAAGTGTTCGTATGGACAGTAATGACCAAAATATCTGATTTTGTCTTTATTAGGTTGCTAGCTCAGCCTTATAACTTGCAGGGTGTGTTAGGATAGCTATACTTGTCATAGACAACATGCAAAATCAGATTTTTTGATGATTTATCTGATTTTCTGATCTGGCAAATCACTGAGAGTGCCTTTAAGTGCATCATGATCCAAAGATATCTTAAAGAGACATGAGGACATTTCCAGGAAGAAGTGCCCCCAATTTTTTTTAACCCTAAAAAAAAAAAAAAAAAAAATTTCCAATTCTTATAAGTGCAACAAAAGATTAACAAACAACCAAGTATTGTCTTAGTATAGTTTCATATGTTTACACACTTAAACAATTTCTTTTACCTTGTATTTGGCTACAAAAATAAAGCTTTCTTAATTTCCTTATATTTCCCTATAATACGCTAATTTGGTATTGGCTCCTATACAAAATTGCAAACTGAACTGTTCATACTATATTCTTGTATTTCAATATATATCTATTTTTTATACTTATTTCAAACACTTTTGTACTAAGCAAGTTGCAATAAAACTTCACGAATTCAATCTGATATTGTGTCTACCGTGCCTTTCTTACATAAGTATTTCCCAACCACATAGAACAACCCAAACAAGACTCACTCCTTGGGGCGCCCCTTTCCTTTTTAAAGGAATTTTTATTTGATGATTAATCTGATTTTCTGATCTGGCAAATCACTGAGAGTGCCTTTAAGTGCATCATGATCCAAAGATATCTTAAAGAGACATGAGGACATTTCCAGGAAGAAGTGCCCCCAATTTTTTTTAACCCTGGTTTTAGCATATTTGGAATGCTTACCAATGTATTAGATCACACCTGAAGTGAATAAGCTGAATATGCTGTCTTTATGTAATAAGAAATTTCTGTTGTGCATGACAGAAATTCAAGGCATGGTTTTCTATAGGACGATCATGATAGCAGACAAGTTCAAATTAAACAAGGTTTCGTGGTGTTCTTTTGTACTTGTTTGTCCAATAAACTTTCGAAACATTCTCGGTAGGTGGTCCACAACCAATCCAGTGCAATTTGAGAGAAATTTGTATCCTCAAAAAGGATAATGATATAATGCTTCATAGTGTGAGGAAATATGCCTGTCAAAAGACAACTGTTTACTCGCCTGGTGATGATAGGTAATAGCCATTCTGTTTAATGATCCAGGAAGGAAATGTGTCCATAGTGCAAGCCTTGTTGGACATTTGGCCAACACCAATTTAAAACCTGGCATATAGCATTTGCAAATCCTATCTGTCTGGATAAATTCAGCATTGACAGGGGTAAAACTATTTTATGAGTTAGAATTGTGTAGTTCCTTTTTGAGTTCGACTTGACATTCGAAAAAATTGCACCCGCATGTACGCCACCATGATTGGCTTTGTATTCACATACTTTCGTCTGATTGCTTGTTGCATGTCCCTGCCGACGAGTTCGGAATGGGGGCTATGAAATGAGCAGCATGCATTCATTCATCCGTCCATTCGTTCGTCTGTGATAAAAATGTTAACCCACTTTTTGTTCAATTTCTCTGGAGGTCCATAAGGGCTACAATGTTATATCTATAATCTTGGTGGAAAGAAGCGTGTTAAAAAAACAATGTGTTTTGGTTTCATTTTTAGGGGCATTTTAATTATGCTCATGTGGAAAATTCATAAAAAAGATTATTTTTTTATTGGGTTTATGTTCCCTTAATATGCCAATTTATGTTAATTGTATTTAATCCACTCTTCTTGCATGCCTTTTTTAACTAAGCAATGTTGCCACAAAAAAAGAATACATGGGAAAATAACACCTTTCATGATAATACTACAAAATTCCTAAATTTGGGTAAGAGGTCAGTGGAGTGGACCTGGAGGAAAATCATCCATCATGGTATCTGTGTCCTGTGACTTTTTTGGTGTTTGCTTATGTTGCTCCATTTGCAAGCCTGCAGTGAGAACACACTTGCTCTCTGCCAAAAATGCACAGGGGGAAAACAAAAATAGTGCCAGCCAGCCAGCCAGCCAAATCACTGCGATCGGGAAACCCATTGACTTACAAGGTGCTGATATCAGCTTTAAAGAGACACTGGCACTTTTGAAAAATAGTGCACTCTCTAGATTTTCAAAATTGATATTTTTGCATGGTTATAAAGCTTTTATATACATTAGCCCTCACCTGAAATTATTAAGCCCAAATCTGCACCCTATGGGTAAACAGGACGATTTTATAATTAATGTCGCCAGTGATATTAATTCAGCAGACGATGCAGAAATGGAATTTAACGCAAGAATACCCACGCTAGAGTTGATTCTCATGGCATGCACCTTGTTTGACCGGTCTGTAACCTTTGTGGTTTTAATATCAATGAGTACGACAAGTCTATGATATTCATGTAATAGACTCACTTGTTGATTAAAGTTTGGGCAAACTTAAAAGTTAGCCTACTAATTATTTGGATGTCTTTAATGTCCCAAATGCTTTTGGGTATGTTATTGGTCCTCCGCCAACTTTAGTTGGCAAAGGGGGACTATAGAAATGTCCTGCGTCTGTGTGTGTGTGTGTCCCACACAATATCTTCGGATCTAAGCAAGTGTAGGTGTCCATCTTCGCAACATAGATGTATCTCATGTAGGCAATGGCTCCAATCCGAAGTGGGTCAAAGGTCAAATATGATAAAAAATAGGGTCAAATTTGGTCAAAAATGGGTTAAATTCCTATAAACCCTGTCAACATGATATCTTTTGATCTAAGCAAGTATCATAGATGTCACCCAAGTAGGTGGTGGATGAGTTCGGAGATGGGGCATGTGGCATAGGTCAAAGGTCAAATGGGGTCAAAATGGGATTAAATTGCTATACTATTTGTCAATTGTGATAGGATGATGAAACTTGGTGGGTGTGGTCAACATTCAGTGCCCAAAATTTTGAAGGTCATTTCAAGGTCATGTGGGGTCATCCAAGGTCCAATCAATACACATGGTTGTATGGTGGATGTAGTAAACATTCATTTACGAGAATTTTGAAGGTCATCTCAAGGTCATGTGGATCATCCAAGGTCAAATCACTAAATCACAAATGGTTGTATGGTCATGAAACCTGGTGGTGCAGTCACCATTTGGGTACCAAATATTTTCAGTCATTTCAAGGTCATTTGTGGACATCCCAGGTCAAATCAATTTAAAATCCCAGCGAATGGTTGCATATTCATGAAACTTTGTGGATGTGCTTGACATTTCTGAACCGAAAAATTGTGAAGGTCATATCAAGGTCAAGTAGGGTCATCTAAGGTCAAATAATTACAAATAGTTGTATGGTCATGAAACTTGGAGGATGTGGTCAACATTTGATACCATCATTTTGCAAGGTCATCTGGGACCATCCAAAGCACTGCTATGGTTGGAGCCTCAGTGGTTTGAGAACCAGTTTTTTTCCATCACAATCCTCCCTAGCTGTGATCTTAAAGTTATATTTCCCTCTGTTTACTCCCGCGACGGGCGGGGGACCTTTGTGGTTTGAGAACCGCCTTGTTTTTATGTGTAAAATATGTCTCTGTTCTTCCAATGGCCTAGACTATAATTTGCGAGCAAATTGATGAATTTAATATTTTCTGAAAATGTGCCAGTGCCGCTTTAAGTGTCATTGCAGTTATTGGCACTCATGGCCGACAATACCAAATTGGCAGACCGGAACCTGACTCCACCCCCTAAAATAAAGGAATGACCAAAACAGCTAGGATAGGGCCCGGTGTGGGGCAAATAAGCCATCCTTGGTCAGACAAGCTGACAAAAGTTGCAGTTGCACAAGGAGAGGGCACTATAGTACATAGTTTACGAAGACTCAGGACTGTAGTACATTAAAAATAAAGTGAAGCTCTGAACTTTGCAATTAAATATATCTGTTTTATTAAGCATCACTGAGTTTTCACAATTTAGTTTTGAAATGCAATATTTTCAGACATTTAAATGCACCAAGGTTAAAATAAGAAAGATTGGGCCACATCATAGAGAAAAGTGGCCCGTATGCTTCACAGGGATTTCTAGTACACCAGAGAGCCACCTAACCCTAACACAACTAAAGCTCACAAAAGCTCACTGTGTTAATTGAGAAAAATGCACTAAGGCCAGAAAGTAGCGATGATGTCATCAAACCAAGACTCATATGGGCACGAAATCACTGGCCGGGCCAGCGACACCGCCGTAGCGTGCTATCCCGGGTCATGGGGTTCGAATCCCACCTGAATTTGCGACTTTTCTTGTTCCACTCTTCCCTCACTCCTTCAGTCCCGTCAGGGACGTCAGGGTTTAAGTTAAAGGTCGACTCAGAGCTTTCCCGAAGAAGAAAAGAGCGCCTTCAATTTTCAAACAAATTGTGTTTGTTGCATATACATAATGCTTGTCCATATACTAAACACTGTGTGAAATAGCTAAGCTCAAATCGAAGTCCTTCATATAGAAAATCACAACTTTGTTATAAATTTCCGGATCCGGAAATTTAGTTATACACAGTATCCTATAGCACTGTATACTACACATAAATGTTTACTGCATGCAAACGAAAATCCGATACATCTCAAACTTTGGAATTGGGCATTTTAGGTGACTATCTTTAGTTCTAGTTGATTATTTTCAATAAATACACAAAAAATTATATTTAAAAAATCTCTGAGTCAGACTTTAAGCATGATCATTTTGAGGATAGTGAGCAGCGTGCATATTAAGAAATTGATCTCAGCTTAAAATTGTATGGCCGGGCAACATTTATTTTTTTTCAAGTGCTGCCCATACATACTCAATACAAGAAAACCCCAAATTTTCCAAGCCCTTGGACCCCACCAGTTCTTCACTCCTGGACCCCACCAGGGGCTGTAAGGGGCCCCTGGACCCAACCCGTTTTCTGTCAATTCAGATGCAACACTCCCCCCCCCCCCCCCCCATCAAAATCCTAGCTATGCCACTAGTCGATTGAATCTCATTTCACAATAATGACATTTGTAAGGTTTTTCACCTGTGTGTGTCAATTCATGTTTTTTCCTGATAAATACTGGCCAATCTCTCTTCACATCTAAGAAAACTTCTCACAGCACGAACATTTGTAAGGTTTTCGATTGTATGTGTCATTTCATGTTGAGTCTTTTGACCAGCAGTAATAAATCTACTTTACTGTTGCTGACATTTGTGGTTTTTCACCATGTATCATTTGATGTTTTGTCTTCTTGTAATTGCTGATAAATCTCTTTTCACAGTACTGACATTTGTAAGGTTTTTCACCTGTATGTGTCATTTCATGTACTTTCTTCTGATTAACATTATAGAATCTCTTCTCGCAGTACTGACATTTGTGAGGTCTTTCACCTGTATGTCTCATTTCATTGTGTTTCTTTTTGATTAGGTGTAAACAAATCTTTTTCACAATACTGACATTTGTGTGGCTTTCACCTGTATGAGTCTTTAGTTGTTTTTGTGATTAGTGTTAAAAAATCACTCTTTTCACAATGACTGCATTTTGAGGTTTTACCCCGTATGTCTCATTTCATGTTGTGCTTGTGATTGGTGTAAACAAATCTCTTTGCACAATTTTGGACATTTGTGTGGTCTTTCACCTGTATGTGTCATTTCATGTCGATTATTCTGACGAGCACTATAGAATTCTTGCACAGTGCTGACATTTGTGAGGTCTTCACCAGTATGTCTCATTTCATGTTGTTACTTTTGATGGGTAAACAAATCTCTTTTCACAGTACTGACATTTGTGAGGTTTTGGTGCTGAATGTTAAATGCATCCAATCTTCAATTTGGTTTCACAAATGCGCTAATATCAATTGGTTTCAATTTCAAATGCTTTGCTTAGAGTATACCAATATGGTTTGATTCTCATAGTCATGGTAGTGAAAACCATGAAAATAGGTAATGCGGTACCTTTGTCCAAATTGTCGTCTGCAGTATTTGCACACCAGTGGCATTATTACTTTCCATGTTTTTTTCTCTTCCATATCTGAAAGTAAAAGGTTATGTAAAATTAAAGAGTACTAATGAATAATATTCTACCACTTTTCCTCATTAAAATTTAGATTTTGGTTTCCCCCAGTGAAATGTTAAGGCCTAGAAATGTTTCCTTTTAATGATGGTAACAAAAACTTGTCTAAATGTGGTGTACAACATAATTACATACTGTCTCTGGGCCGAGTTAGTACATTATCATGCTGTGGAGTGTCCGATACGTGGTGGATAATATTGGATCCTACGCATGATAATGATAAAATTGGATGATTTGCACCCAATATTTATTGGTCTCGCTATGAGTTTTAAAATATTGGGCTCGACTGCGCCTCGCCCAATATTTTTGCAACTCGTAGTTCAACCAATAAATTTGGGCTTAATCAATCCAATTTTATTACACATAATTGCTTCTACTATCCAAAGACTGGACTGATTTAACTCAACATTTGTAATCAGGTGTTTTTGGTGATGTGCTTCTATGTGAGGGAGAAAATTCAGACCATGATCAGGTCACCCACCTTCAAACGCAGCAACAAGCTATCTTTTTTCAAAAGAAAAGGCTCCCAATTGGGCACAAAATATGTAAAAACTGCATCCCTAAGTTACGAGCTTTAATTTGATGTAGGTTACACCTTCCTGTCATTTCAAATAAAGATGTTACCTAAAACTCCGTCTTAAATAATATCCACACATGTATGGTAAAAGCTTCAATCATTATGTAGTGTAACTCTCGTATTCGTTACTTACCCTTTATCTATCCCTGCAATGTTTTAACGAAACTCCCTTTTCCCCAGCCAGAAATGCTTTTTAAGACCATTTGAAATCTGCAATGATTTTATTCTTTGTCTGAAATTGCATCGCAATACACAACCAACACTAGAACGCCAAAATTAATAGTAGGACGTAGATCATTTTCATAAAAAAAAACATTTAATAAAATGACCTTGAGACAGGGATCCTATATGCTTCAAATAGAAATACACTCATTCGCAATTTTGAGGGCAGTGATTTCTATAGTCGGGTCACTAAGGCGACCCGACAAAAAACACTAACTTCAAAGTTGTGTAAGGTACAACAGACAAGACTTTCCACTGAAGGAGTTTGTACGGTGTACATTAAATAGTACATGACATGAAAACCGAGTCAGGGACTTAGGGGTTTGATCTAACTTCCCAAAGGCGGGTGCAGGGGGTGCAACCCCCCAAAAAAAATTCCATAAAAGGGGCAAAAGGTCCACTTTTTGCTAAATTTTTTGATAAAAAGGTCCAAATTGAGAAAAAAAAAGACAAGTCCACTTTTTGGTGATGAAATATTCAAATAGTCCAAAAAAGGACCATTATGGGGGTTAGGTCCACTTTTACCAAAAAGGGCCCACTTTTTCTAAAAAAAACATGGGAAGTCACTTTATTAGTGCCAAGGTATTTGACCTGAGGCCTGGTTGGAATCACACCACTAAGTAATTCCCATAGACTTGTGTACAAAATGACCTCTCATCAAACGTCATTTTCTCGGCTATAAAGCGACTGGTTATTTCAAAACTGCATTTTTTGGGAAGATTAACACCATACCTCTTCAACAAAAATGAAAAAAAAATCATCAAATGAAGGCTAATTTGTTTGAGCTACAGAGCATTGAAGATTTGCATGTTTTCAACACGCTCATGTCACCTAGTTTGAAATTTTACTAGAAATTAGAATTGTACAGTGTCCCCCAAATCCTCGGAAATTATATAGACCTTGGGCCTGATAGGTTGGTCGGTACCATCAGGAGGGGCAAAGCGAGTGTGCTATCAACTTATTCAGAAACATCTATAAATAATTTTGCATGATAGACATTCCAAAGTAGTACGTAGCTTAAGCCTGCTAATTTGCCTAAACAAAATGGCTGCCATTGAAATTGTTCCATAACTAGTTTTAGCCATATGTTGTCTTTTAGAAGGAATTCTTTTAGTGGAATAAATGCTAACTTGAGGTGTTTGACAATGGACAACCACCAGAACTCAAATCCATACATTTTAGATTAAAACCTAATCTGCATAAATCCAAAATGGCCACCATTTTCATTAATTTTGAGCATAATTTGACTTTAAAAAGTCAATGTGCAAGGTATCACATGGATGAGCAAGCATTTTTTAAGTTACAATGTCACTCTTGTACTAATATAACTATAAATATGTCTTTATACAAGACTTCGTAGGTGGCAACCTAAGCATGATAATTTGCATAAACAAAATGGCCGCCTTGTGAAATTTCGTCATAATTGGTTGCGGCCATATCCTGTCTTGTAGAAGGAATTCTTTTAGTGAAAATACGCTAACACAAGGTTTTTGATTAAACCTAATTTGCAGAACTCCAAAATGGCCGCCATTTTTGTAAATTTTGAGCATAATTTGACTTCAACAGTTATTGGTCAAGGTATCACATGGATGAATCTTACATTTAAGTTTACAATAATTACACTATTACACTAGTATCTATACTATAAAGATCGAACTTCGCCATGTTGTTTTCTATAGGAGGCTGACATGTTGACCCAGGAGGTCGCCATGTTGAATGTGTACCCTATTCAGGTAATGCCCTTCCCATCGTGTCTCTCGGTTGCTCGGGGTTTATGTATTCAAACTGCTGATAGATGATTTAGATTTCATTGAGATTGCAAATAAACGTGTTGTAAACATAGCTAAACATGTTGTAAGCAGTAGTAGATGCGTATTGAATTCCGGTGGTTTGACAAAGAGTAAATACGTAAATTGAGGGTACCGTTTTCTAGGGTACAAGTTGTCATCCACGTTCGTGGCTTAATTACCCATGGTCATTCGAGTTTGACCTTTGTGCTATTTCTATGTAAAACTATTTATTTCTTGGTGATAAAAGAGAACAATAAGAAGGCCTACTGCAATGCAAAACATTCAAGATTGATTTATACTACGTATTTTAATTCATTAAAAGACTTTCTAATGGTCACCAACATGTTATTTTGTTGCAAAAATTTGTGACCTTTTTGTTCTCGCGTTAAATCGTGATCGCGTGGGCGAGTTTGACATCTTTGATATTTTATTTCTAAAATTATTTATTTTTTGGAAACAAAACAAATAAGAGGATAAAGATACCTCATATATCAGTTGAACAAAACATTTAAACTATTTTTTTGTATTCATTAATTAGCATCATGATCATTAACATGTTTTTGGAAGAAATAATTGGTGACCTTTCGCCTGACTATTTATAGAATACAAGAACTGACTGGACACTCGCGTCCTTGATAATATGTTTGTACTGCATGCACAAGAAAAGCCGTGGAGGTCGAATGACAATGACATAAACATTTTAGGCCTAAAGTAAATATACTTAGCTATACTATTAGCTCGAAGAAAGCAGGTCTGCTTTACAACCTGCAGTGGCATGAAATTAAAAGGGGATGGCTCGATTTAAGTATATAAAGATTTAATTTTGATAGAATTGACCGGGGGGGGGAGTCTCATCACAAATGACCTTACGGGGATGTGCCACAGACATCTTTCCCATTTTCAACCTTCTGGTATATCAATGACTCCTTTTTTCATGCCAAATTTGGTATAGCAAATGGGTGTTTTTTTTTCAAAATTTTCTCATGACCCGATTTAAGTATATAGATTTAATTTTGATAGAATTGCCCTCAGGGGGTTCTCAACACAAATGACCATACGGGGTCGTGCCACAGACATCGGTCCCATTTTCAGCCTTCTGGTATATCAATTTTTCATGTCAATTTTGGTATAGCAATGGGTGTTTTTTTTTTTCAAAAGTTTCTCAAATATGTTGGAAAATTAGTCAAAATTTTCTCAATCGGAAGCCAAAATTTTCTAAAAATTGTTGTAAAGTTAGTCAAATTTCCTCAATCCAAAGCCAAAATTGTCCAAATTTGCTTAAAAATGCCAACATTTTGGGAAATAAATGGCAAATTTGGGTTAAATTTGGCCCAAAATTTGCATCGCTGGTATATGGATGCAAGATGGCCGCCTGTGGTTGAACTGCACAAATTTTGTGCTCTCCAAACATCATGTAGAAATTACATCTTTTCAGCAGAGATTACATCTACCACAGTTGAAATGGCACCAGTACTATTTTCGACCCTGCTAGTCATTGGGCTGTTTATCTCTTGCTGCCTTTGTGCCTGAACTCTTCGCTTTGACTCGACTACTACTTAGTAATCACCTTCAAATTCTGCACCATGTTCCAATAGGCTAGGCCACTCCAGCTTTGGACATCACCGCTCTTCATATTGCATTTGCCAATACTCTAGTAACGATTTGCTTATTTTAAATTCAATCACCTCCCTGTTTCCAAGTTCTACTTCTGTCAGGTGATGTTCATCTCAACCCTGGCCCAGACCTGACTCTAACTCACTGGTCCCTATTCTCAATATTACTCAGAGTGCTTGTGCACCACTCCCATGCAGTCATTGCCTGCTATTAAATTACGTACCGGCAGTGTTAAAATAACTGGTTGGACTTGCAAACGGACTTATCTACCATGAATTTCCAAATAATTGGTAGTACCGAAAACCTGGCTCGTTCTACATCCCCATGCTTTATACTAAACTGAGTTTTACCATCTCCAGAAATGAAGAAATCAAATGGATGTGGATTTTGGCTCTATTCCCGCTTTTAACCCTATTGATTAACCCACCCGCACCTAGTTGCCCACGCACATCTCTCAATCTGTTTGGATCATCAGTCCAACCTAATAAAACCGCTGGCCTTTGTGGTGTTTATTAACGGCCCAAACCAAAAGATATGGAGGCCCTCGACTGTTTGGAAGAAACACTTAATAATTTACCAAACCCCTAGAGAGCTTATGCTTGCACCCTTCTTCTGGTGATTTTAATGTAACTTTGGACCCAATGTGACTCATAGCAATTTTCATCATAGCTTTATTTCCATCTCTGACATCGTTGGTTTGGCGGCCAATGGTCACTGAACTACACACGAACACCCAGAAAATGGGAACACCCATCACTACGGATCATGTGTACTCTTTTCAAGTGCCGAAAAAGTCATGAAGTCCAGTTTACCAGAAAAAACTCCCACTTTTCTGATCACCATATGATAACTTTTAAATTCAGGGTAAATCCCAAGACTGGCCAACATCGCCGTACTTTTTAAATCACTATGCTCGTGCCGATGTGATAGTTAAATGATCTATTTGTACATACGCACGGGAACAATGTTTTTTCACAAGGAGACTGGCCCATAGCCAGGTTTTTCTGGACTCCTTTACCAAAGATTTTTCTGCAATGTCAGCAGTGTATTCCTAAGGTACTAACAAACGTAGAGGAACCATGGTTTTCCGATAATTGAAATTTATTGCACAAGAAACAAAAAGCATATCCATAAAGCGTAGCATACAAATAGTGTGCTGATTGGGATAATATCCCCCGACTTTTAACACCATTTGCACTATAAAAAAAACGTGCTTATAAAACTCCACTGGAAAACAAATTTTGCAAAAATGTATGACAATCTTAAAAAGTTTCTGGTCCCCCCCCCCTTTTGTACTATCCCCAACTTGCTGACCCCGATTCAAATCTTTTGTCATGATTGCCCCAAACATCCACCCCAAAAAAAGGAACGTGCTGAAATTGCTAATGGATTTAAAAGATTTTGTTTTCTAGCTATTTCACATTCCGATCATGTCGGTCAGTTACATCGCATAGCTTGTAACTTTCCACCATTAGTCCCTGATTTAACAAATTAGATGTTCTGGAAAGACTTAAGAAGCTTTCCCCTGAGAAAGCAGTCGGCCCGATGAAATTTTGTGCCCCCTTGCCGCATGCTACAATGGTGTGCTAGTTCCATCAGTCCTGGTCCTTGCACGTATTTTTACATATCTTTATCCGCTGGCAACCTAACCCTTTAAGTTTGGATACTGCAAATTGTTTCCCGATACAAAACGGGAAATCTTGTGGATCTAAAAAGATCGGCCCATATGCACTTACATCATTGTAGGCAAATGTGTGGAGAGATTGTTTCTGACCAGCATGCCGCAATCAATCTTAAGCGAATGGTCTTTAATTCTGACCACATGTTTCTCCTCCTGGGAAATTCTTGTGCCTCAGCCCTCAGTGAAGCTCTATGTGAATGGAACAAAGTCTTGATCGCCGTATCTTCACCAACTCGCTGTTGACCTAGTCCTTGCGTGTAGACTATAGCTGCGCCTTTGATTCCATTTCCCATGCAGTTCTTTTGGAGAAGTTGCCCGTACTATGGCATCAGGGGGCCACTTATAATTGGATTTCGGCATTTATTTTAAACCGCATGCAAGGTTGTTTTCGGGGCCAAATGTCTGATTTTGTTTGCTGGTTCTCTCAGGTGTGCCTCAGGCCTCCGTGTCTTGGGGCCCCTGCTTTTCAATAATTTATGTTAATGATCTTCATCTTCATTTGAAATCTAAAATTTTTCCAGTAATGCAGATAACTTTCCTTTTTTCGCAACCATTAATGAAGATTCCGAGATGTTCAAATTCCCAAATTACCTTAGCCAACTTTACTGGTGGTCGGGAAAACAATGCACTCCAACTTTCCACAGAAGTGCCAGTTTATGGTGTATTTGTCGCCGTAAACACAAGCCTATCCCTGTATATTTTGTTGCTACAACACAAACTTTCTACATTTCCAGTTTACGTCTCCTTGGGTCAGAGAATCATCTGTGTGTCATGGAATGAACAGTGTCCAGGGTTATCTAAGAGTGCAATCAACGGTTGGGCTTCCTCATAACATGTGTTGCACCAAAACAAAGATGTCTTTCTCAGCTTTATTGTTCTCGTTATTTTTCCCAGTATTTGATTTTTGGCTCGTCCAGTTTGGTATGTACAATCGTAAATCATATAAATAATTTGGAACCCATCCAAAGGCTGGCTAGACCAGATTTATTCTGGTCAGAGAAGGGTGATCAATCATATGACGGGCGTCTGACACAACTTCATCTCATGAACTATTACCAACAACCGGAAATACCTCTCCACTTTTTTGCACAACTTGTCTTTTAAATCTAGTATCATTCAAGTTTCTGCACCTGGTCTGTAAACTCCCGTCATTCCAGTATTTGGCTTTTTATGATCAATACCTCCCAAAAAACCGATATTTTCAGTTTACCATTTTTTGCAAATTTTCCCCCTTATGTCGGCTGAGCTCCTTAGCCAGTCATAGATGTTTCATTGTTTAGAGCAGTAGAAGACATTTTTTAAGAACTCCTGAAAAAAAAAACATTGTCACTGAATAGCTTTGAAGCAGCTGGAAGCTGGACCTTCCTAAGTATTTGATTTTCTTAAATGTAATTGTTTATAAATTTGTTGTCTGCATCTGCCATAAATCGTCCTTGCCTTTCCCACCTGTCTGCTTCTTTTGTGAGGGTGGGTGTTTAGGGTTATTAAGTTAGTTTGGGTTGGTTGGGTGTGTGGCATCTGGGATGGGTGTTTTGGTGGTTTGTGGTTTAATGGGTTTTGGACATGTTGGGTTTTCCTTGTCAATGAAATATGGCTGTCTGATTTCTTGTTTTAAATGAAAATTGAGTGCAATATTCAAATTATTTTGTATTTTATCAATTTGTTGTGTTGTGCTTTGCCTCAGCGAGTCGGAGGAATCACTCCTTTGGATGACAGCGTTTATTGCTCCTGGATTTCCTCCTGGCTAGCTCCGAGGTCAATTTTCTTTTAATTTTATATTTCTTTTCTTGATATGTTGTATTTTGTTCAATTTTGATGTTCTTAGCCGAAGTATGTAAATAATAAATAATAAATATGATCCCCCTTTTTTGGCAAAAACGTATAGATCATGGGTCCTACTTCCAGACTTCCTACTTCGGAGCCACGTCCCTACCCAAACCACCCCCCCCCCCCGGAATTTTCCTCAATCGTAAAGTTTCGCGCCGATTTTCAATATCCAGTTTTGCATTGTGAGAGTATGTTAAGCCAGAAACATTTTCCGTAGATTTATGGCCCAATACCACAAGCGACTTTCACCAAAAAAAAAAAATAATATAAAAAAAACTGGGGGGAGCTCGGAAACCCAGAGCTAATATTTGTGCAATATGTAGCCTGGTGATCAATATTGCAAAATTCAAATAACATTGAATCGTA
This sequence comes from Ophioderma brevispina, assembly GCA_023653785.1. NCBI lineage: Eukaryota > Metazoa > Echinodermata > Ophiuroidea > Amphilepidida > Ophiodermatidae > Ophioderma > Ophioderma brevispina. Next base: position 25,007 of record JAMKCH010069328.1, read on the forward strand.
GATGGATGAGCATGTCATATATACCCGGATCATTCCAACCTAGCCTTAACTAGAATCTTTTTCGTTTCAAATTAATTCTTTTGCACCTTCATCAAAAATTGACCTCATTACAATATCTTCAATTGTGTTGGTCTAAGCCAAAATCAGCAGGTTGTTTAGTCTCTTGTTAGGCGATAAGCAAGCTTAGGAAGGCTTGGGGGCTGGGCACCCCCATAATTTTTGGTGGGAGGGGGCTCAAATCCCTTGAGCCCCCCAAATATCTTAATCACTTTTTTAACCAAACATTCCAAATTCCAAATCTTCCCCCTCCCCCATTGGCATCACAGCCTTTTTTGGAAAAGTGAAATTCTGGTGGGGAGTGAAATTTCTTGGGACAAAAACTTAAAAAGTTTGAGACTTTTTTAACAATGTTGGCCCGAAATCCGCTGATAGTTACCCAATTTGGGTGATTTTTTGACCCCACATCGCTGTTTTTTTTTTTTCCAACAATATCCTCATTGTTCCTCTTCGGCCGGGAGGGGGGGGGGATGTGGTGGAATCCCAGTGGAACTGGAGAAAGGAAAAATTGGGGAATGCTCCCCCTCCTTTGCTGGTGCCGCCACTTCCTCCCCTACTCTGTGCCCTCACGTCCGCCCCCCATTCCCCGAAAAAAACATTCCTAGCCAATGACAAGTCCGCGATGTTGCATTTCATTTGTATGTCCAGTTTTCATCAATGTCCACCGCGTCTATATTGGTGAGGCATACTCAAAACAGGATTTTCTGCAGATGATTTTGATATTGTATACCTACAATTTTCCGACAAACCCTACAAATATATTATATTCCGGATATTTTGCCGTTGTTGATAATTGGAGAAATAGCCTTGCACCGTAATACCAATCTTGCCCGGTGTGAAATTTAATCATAGTCCCGGCAAACCATGTTTCCTGGACTGTGAACCCGGATGACTATATCTCCTGCCACACCGGCTCACGAAAGGGTGGCCAAATTGGGTAAAAAAGGGAATTATTTTTGTCCGCATTAATAGAAAAATAAAAATCGATTACAGTCATGCATGACTTATTATACAAGTTACGTTGTTAACCAGCGGCATTTAAAACAGGTTTATCATAGACTAATATACTTTTAGGGTCTTCAAAAAGCCCCGTTCCCAGGTGTTTTAACCATCGTGCGTTATGGTGTTTGAATTATTTTTCAATTTCCTGTTTGTCTATGCACTGAAAACCTTAATTTGTCACGAACATGGTCTTATTTGACAAATTAAAAATTTACCATGAATTGCATTTTTTGATCATTAAAAAAATAAAGCTAAAAATGTTTTCATAATTTTACAAATTAACAAATTATTAGCTTTTCAAAAATAATTTTAATCATCACAGATATTCCTCATGGTTTACTAAGATTTCATTCACACTTTTTAAAATTGCAAATGACAATTTATGAATAACGAAATTGTTGTTAATTTGACTTTATAGTGCCATTACAAATTAAAGTTTGCGTGTAAGATAATTTAAATGAATTTATATTTTGTTAATCGAATTAGTCATGTCCAATCAAAATGACAAATTATGAAAGCTTATTACAGGGGGATGGCCCGATTTAAGGATATGAAGGTTTTCATCTTGATATAGATTGGCCTTCAACCCAAAAACCCCACTGTAAAAGTTTCGCGCCGCTATTTCAATGCGTTTTCATGGGAGAGCAGAAAACGTGATTTTGTGCGCCCCATAGAGTACTGTGTAAAATTGATATTGGTCGACCAAATGGTGGTACATTTTCGCTCAGTAACTTCCACCCAAACAATCCTTTGGCCCTAGATTTCACGGGTAAATGAGACAAATAGTAACTTTTTTCTGATCCAAAATGTTGACCACTTCCGTAAATTTTCTGGGCTTCTGGGGACGAGGCTATTATGGATCGGGCCATGGAACCTTTAAATTTAGTTTGACAGTAATATTGTCATACTAAAAAAGACCAATTAACGCTCAAAAAATTTTTGCATGAACAAAATTAATGTCTTCATTTGGTCAAGTCCAAACCCAACCACATACCCTTTTTATTAATCCGTTCTGCAACTATTGTCCATTGGCGTAGTTTAGCTAGGGATGTTGCTCCCAGACAGTGGCGGTACCAGGGTGAGAATGTAACCCCCCCCCCTTCCTGCCAGAACAGTTCTCCCTGCCAGGAAAAATAACGGATCTTTGGCCAAAATCAGTGATTTGGGGCCAACTTAATTGGTTAAAAAAAAAAAAACAGGGCATTTGGAAACCCAATTTGGTTAAAAATCTGCAAATTTTGGTTTCTTTCTCCAAAAAGTTTAAAACTTCTTCCCCTCCCTCCCCCTCCCCCAAATTCACACCCCCGCAAAAGAAGGATTTGCGCTTCCCCTGCCAGGGACAGATCAGAACAAATGCAAATGGCACCCAGGACAGTCAAAGGTAGGCCTACAGCAGTGACGGTGCCAGGGTTGAGCATGGGCGGGTGTGTTGTGCATTCCCCCATTTTTTTCTTTTACCCAGTATTCTCCCTGGCCAGAACAGCCCCCCTCCCGCCAGAAAATAATAATAGATCTTTGCAAAAATCAGTGATTTGGGGCCACAAAATCAACCAAATTTTGGCAAAACAGCAATTTTGGACAATTGGTCAACAATCTGCAAACTTTAGTTTCCCGCACAAAATTAACTTCTTCCCATGCACCCCCTACCCTGAAATTCCCCCCTCCCCGAAAAAGAGTCTGTGGCGCCGCCACAAACCACTGCCAGAGGAACAGATACCGAACATGCAGAATGGCAGTATGATCGGAACAAAGGTAGCTACAGAATGCCACCATCTGCTGACTGTAGCTCTGGCCCGGAAGGAGCGAGAATATGCACAAATAGGCCCTATGTACACTAATTTGGTTTCACGTTGAATTTCATTGTGGAAATAGTATCCTTCAAATTTATAAGTTGTTCTTTTTTGAATTTTGCACAAAGCGCACTAAAAATTGAATTTTACCTCCGATCGATCGGAAACCAACAACACCGCTAATGAACTATGCATGGGTTTAAAAGCCTTAAGGCTGGTGCTTTCAAACTAGGGGCAAGTAGTTAGAGAGAATGTTTGCCAAAATGGTTTCTTGGTGATAGACAGCCAAAGTGCCCATAAATAAGGTTGATTTTTTTTTGTTGCTGGGGACATTTTCTAAAGTAGGTCTTTGGGGAAAGAATTTCAAATTGTCGAAAAAAATGGGGAGTCTTTGGATGGCGCTGGGTTTCAAAAATAAAGTTGAGTGACAATGATACTTGGTGTTAACAGCCCAACATACACGTCATCACTAACCCCCCACCCAACCCCCCCCCCCCCCCCCCCTCTTTAACCCCTTGGACGTGTTTAAGGAGTAGCGAAGAATCCCATAAGATACTATGGGAGCTGTTTCCTTCAGCGCCTTAGAGATGGCACCCATACGTGGGCCAGAAAGCATTTGAGGGGCAAAAGTGCGTTATGAGGGAAGTCATACGTCCGTTCAGGAGAAATTTAATCCCGATCGAAAGGATCATCGGCCCAAACGACGTTTTTCATGAGTTACCATCAACATTTCCCGATTTTCCTCAACTTTCTTCCCCAGAGGGCTTCCCTCATTCCCCCAGTATTAGCTACCTCACTGAGAAGCCCCTTTCCTCCGACCAAAGCTACCCAACTGGGGGGGGGGTCTTTGGGAATGCGGCGAGTTTTCCTTGGTTTGCACCTTTAATTTGGCAGTATTATGTTCACCTGGCTCATAGCTCATGTTGAGATAGGGGGCCAAAATCTTGACAGCTCTCGACATAACAATTTAACTCTAAGGCCAAAAATGAGGCTTGAAGAAAATACAGTAATGTCCCTCTTTTAATTATTGCATCATTGAGAGTGAATCAAACCCTTCTTGACCCGCTCCCATTCAAATCAGGTAGCGGTTGCCCGCGCGAGCGCGGCAACCGCTAGTAATTATAATCATGTGTGTATGCAAGACTTCAAGTGATCAAATTGAGCCTCTAATTTCATAAACAAATTGGGTCGGCCATTGGCATTGCGCCATAACTAGATGTGGCCATATCCTGACTCAAAGAAGAAATATTTTAGGTACAAATGTTAAAATGGGTGTTGATTGAAACACAACCAAAATTAATTCATAGCCTCCATTTAATCAATCTATTTGCATATCCCAATGGTTGCCATGTGTTGCCAAATTAGCATTCCTGTACTTGCGTGTGCTTTTTGATTCTCGCCACTTTGAATCAGGGCGTTTTAAGTTTAATGTATTAACCCTCGGGAATAATATGTTCTATTAACATAGTTTTAATTAAAGCACTTAATTTCCATATGATATTGATGATCCTTCTGTACTACAATCTGTTTCAATAGTTATTTCAATAAATTAGCGGTGTATGCATATTTTGGCCATTTTACCAACGCATTATACAACTATTCACAAAGTTCTCATTTCAAGTATTTGCCAATCTAGTCCTCTATATTTTGCCTCCTTTAATAGCAGTGAGGTAAATAATAATTTACTGGGTGGGTCAACTTTAATTAATTGACCCAAAAAGTATGGAAAAATAATTTACTGGGTGGAACAACTTTATTTTCCAAAATTAATCAACAAATTTGCTATTTATAAAAACAAAACGATAATGAAAAGCTTATAGTTTTAACAATGGATCATTTCATTAAACTTTTAAGTATATTATACCATCATCTGTAACAAGATTTACTGCATGTATACCTATAGGCCTATACAACATCAAGAGACACGAGGACATTTCCAGAAAAATGCACTCCATTTTTTCAAAACTTTTTTTTTACATATTTAGAATGCTTACCAATGTATTAAATCACAACTGAAGTGAATAAGCCCAACTCCGTCTATATGAATAAAAAGATTTAGTATGCTTCTCTATGGGGCTGATTAGACAAAAAAACCAAGTTCAAAATAATGTTTTTTGTTTTCTTTTCCGTTTGTTTGTTCAATAAACCTTGCAAACATTCTCGTTAGCTACAACCAATCAAGTTTAGAGAATTTTGTATCCTAAAAAAATATTGTGCCTCTTCAATGTTGTATTTATGCAATATGGTGGAATTGAGTGCATAACTAAGAGTATCACTGTGCTATGAAATCACAACAGGACTTCAATGGTACTCATCACACATTTTGTGCAGACCTCATGAAAACGTGAAGTCAAAACATGGGTATATTAAGAACTTAGAATAAGAAGGTTGAAGAATTTAATTCTTTTATGAAGAAAGTATTGAGGTTAGCATATAATATGATTTTAATTGGTATCATTTTTCCTACAAATCAAAATAGGAGTAATTATGAATTGCAGTGGCAGTTCAATTAGTCTTTTTTTTAATAATAATTTAAATCCAAAATTGGATAAGGCCCTTTTGGAAAAAAGCGCTATATAAATACTTGCATTCATTTTTTTAAGTAAATAAGGCTTTCAACTCATTTGGTATGAAACTGGTGTGTTTGTTCAGAAACCTAAATTTCATTATAAAATTTGATTTGATTGACTTATGCATTTTTTTATTAAAACATTTGTTCTTTTACTTGTAATTCATCAATTTATTATTTTTTTAAAATTTTACTATGAACAATCCACAAGATATTTGACAACAAATTCAACAATACAAAAAATGGCAAGAAACAAAATCACTCTTCGCACGAACACGCTTTCTGATGTCAGTCCACTTAAATCATATGCAATATTGAGGCCCCCCTTGCCCCGGAGTCCAATAAGATCAAATCCACATGTTTTCATACTAATAATTCATTTGAAGATATGATATTGCTGCTCAGCAGCTAAGTCCTTTATTTGGAAGAGCAACTTTTTGGTATAGTGAAAAAGATATAGTATTTTAATGTTATGCTAGAGTGATGATTAGGCAAAAACAAAAAAAAATCAAAAACAAATTTGTTTCAAATAGTCATTTGAATTTTGGAGCCATTTAACTGCATTTTGTTTTGTTTTATTTGTTTCAATTAATTATGAAGGGTTCATATTATATATGTACCACTCTAAATGAATTCCTGGTTTATACAGACTGTCCCAATAAAAACTATACAATCAAACTAAAAATTATAAAAAATATAAACTGTGCATTTTTGCCAGATATGTTGACTTTATTTGTTAGACAAGATCTTAAGCTTTTATTCCATCCAATTTAATGGACCTGAAGCGGAGATATTGTCAGTTGAACACAAGGATAAAATACCACTTGGGCCAGTTTCACCTGAAGGTTCAAGAAACTAAAGGTATAAGGAGTGTAGCGTCATTGTGGGATTAAACCCTTTTCAAACGAAAGAATTGTACAGATCAGAGTGAATGTATTACCATGCATCGAACTAATCAATATATTATTTTTCAGTGAAAGCACCAGAAATTATTACCCGGTATGTTGTGAGTGAAATGAGGGATTCACTCTCAGGGGGACAATCATGAAATTCATGGAAATCTGGGGAATTTGACTGCTGCAACTAATGTAACAGTCTACAAGTTTGTTGAGGGACAAATGTGTGGACAACGCTCTAATGTGGAGGGACAATTTACCCGTATTTTTGCCTATTTTCTGTGGGAAATGGCAATTTTGCTGATTCGTGGACTTTATGATGTCATTGTTATGCCATACTAGGTATGTTAGTACTTATTTTGGTAGCAATAGAAAGAAGACTATATCTATGCACTGCTATCAAAATCATGAGCATCGGATGCTTTATAACAGGCTTACAAATTTACTGAACTAACCATTTCTTAGCTAAGACGATTGTGCCACAGGTCTACAGATTTACTGAACTAATCATTTCATTTATAGCCAGTTGCGCAGTAGTCCTATAAATTTAGTGAACTAGTAAAAAAAAATAAGAAGGCCCTGAAAGAAGGCAGGGCTTGAAGAAATGAGGGAAATAGTGGGGTAAAACATTTCTTTAGAAGCTTTTAGATAAGAAGATTGCGCTGGAAGGCCTATACATTTAAATTTACTTAACTAATCATTTTATTAGATAAGATCTCACTGCAGGCCTGTGAATTTATTGATGGCCTATTTTACTGAACTAATCATTTCCTGGCTAAGAGGATTGCACCACAGGCCCATATATTTATTGAACTATAAGCCCGTGAAAGAGGGTAGGAATTATGGAGTAAATCATTTCTTATAGAAGATTGCGCCTCGGGCCTATAAATTAGGGCGACAGGTTATACCATAAAGTCACCCCGTCACCTCCTGTATTTAGGGTTAGGAGAAAGTTCAGTTATCTAATCCTAACCCTTACCCAGTGGCGCAACCAGACATCTGCAAATGAGGGGAGCAGAAGGGGTGCCGAGGTATTTTGTGAGGTGGCTAATTTGTGTCCTTCCACAGCGGGGTGGGAAGGGTTCTGAGCAGAGGGCACACACCCCCCTCCCCGCTGTTTAAACCACTGCCCTTACCCTAAGATGATTAAAAATTAGAGTTAAACTATGAGGTTGACAACTGTGAACCGTCATCGCTTGACACGATGTCTGCAGATGTATAGTAAAATTTATTTCCCTCCCACCCACCCCCCACGCACACCATACACACACACACACACACACACACCATACACACATCCACACACACACAAATCACAACGCTCCTTGCATGATAATTTCTACTAGTGCAACCACTGTGTTTCTGACAGCCCAATCTCAGAACAGCATTGGGGTGGGGTAAGATTGGGGGGAGGGGAAGAAAGGCTATTTATCAACTTTATAGAAGGTTTTCGGTGTCAAAATTGTGGTCAAATATATTAGTGGGACCAACTCCCAGATTTGTGATAAAAGTATATCAACATGGGCATGTTATTCAAAATTTTCATACTAAAAATAGGGGGTAAACTTTGACCCCCCATAACTTCATTTGTACAAGTTTTTAATTTTTGCATCATGCATTTCCTGACTCCTGGGACCTATAGCTACAATTTGATATATGACAACCTTTGTTCAAATTAGGTCACCACCTATCAAAAAAATTGGGCCTCTGCTGCAGCACTAAAACCATTCCTTGTAAAGCCAACTATACCATTATCCCACTCAGATATTTTTGGTATATACTCAAAATAGACATACAAATAATCATTTAACAGCAACTGCTTTTATATCTCTAATTGGCTTATGTGGTGATATTCAGCCCCACCCAGGTCCTAGTAATATCAAAGAAACGTCATACCAAAAAGCCAAAATATCCGTGTACTATTGTGGCAAAGATGTCCTTGAGAACCACCAAGCTTTGAGCTGCGATGCATGCGGTCAGTAGCCATACATCTTGTGGGGAAATTAGTGATGATGAGTATAATAGCACAACATCATCACCGACGCAAAGTATTGGGTAGTATTATAGTATTATTGACCAAATAAGCTGTTGTTAGTAAATTGTTATGGAGCTCTCTGTATTTCATATCATGCACCACTCGCTCAAACCAACAGCTTACAGCTTTTTAGACAAATGTACCGACGGACGGTTATGTACCGACAAAACATCGCGGTCGGGGGGGGGGGGGGGGGGGGGGGGGGCACGTGCCCCCCGGCCCCCCCTCTGGCTACGCCACTGACATTGTTAATTTTAACGATTCCTTTTTTAGGCCAGCTAATTTTGAATGCACAAATCAATATGATCTGTTGGGTGATTCAATAATTGGTAAACTGTGGGCGGCCACAAATGAGTCTCAATTACATAGGTGTTCGCAATCTCCACCAAGAACGCAGGCACCTACCTCGAGTCAGTCTTAGGGTACTTAAACCAAACTAACCCGAGGTAATAAATTGACATCACAAACAGTCAATGTTATCAGATATACTGAGAAAGTCAGTGACAAAACAATTCAAGGCAATGAAAATGAGTCAAACTCGCAACCAAACTTATCCTCTTCTGTTGGGCTTAATCATGTCATGTCAAATAACTCTGCTAAGAGTCAGTGGCGGATTTAAGAGTCAGCAGTGTCAGCAGCTGCTGACAGGGCCCCCCCCTAAAATATTGCTCTCAGGGCCCCCCTCGGATACACCTTAGTTGCACTAAAGTGCGATATTGCGTTGCTTCTTGACGCTAAAGGGGCCCCACCTTAAGCTGCTGACAGGGCCCTTTTCCTTAAATCCGCCACTGCTAAGAGTATGCATACTGGTGATACTATACTCGTGAACAACAGTGAATCTACACACTCATGCAACAACTTTAAAATTCTGAATATCAACTTTCAGAGTTTGAAATCTAAAGTGCCTGATCTTAACGCTATACTGCAAAATGAAAAACTAGACCTTGTCATAGGGACTGAGACTTGGTTAAACAGTAATATCAAATCCTGTGTCTGTGCAGCTCTTTCCGGATGATTATTCTGTTTTCCGTAGAGACCGTAATGATGGTTATGGTGGTGTGCTTATTGCGGTTACTTCGCAGAAGTAAATACAATATTCACATTCCTAAGCCAAGAACTGATTATAAAAACGCAGTATTTCTTACCGTGGTGCAATTGAATGGAATAAATTAGATTATGAATTACAGAGATCGTCTTCTTTAAACATTTTTAAATCTAAACTTAAAAATATTGCAACCTAATGGCTCTTTTAAGCTCACTTTTTTTACAATTTTACCAATACTGCTTTTACATATGTACATGTACATTACCCAATTACACCATGACAAGTTTACATGTACCTTGGTTTTAACCATGTATGTTTATGTATATATTTTGTCTCAAGGCCTCAGTGAAAAACAACTTTGTTGATTGTGTTCCGTGAATAAATAAAGCTTGATTGATTGAACTATTAACAGTTCAATATTTGGATGATTTGAGCGGCGATTCTGAATTAATCTGGGTTCGGCTTGACCTGACTAAAAGTAACCAAATTTATGTCGGTGCTTATTATAATCCGGATACTTCTTTGAAATCTTTTCAGGATCTTGACTCATCCCTTCCTAAATTGCACACAAATTACAGCAACCATTGTTCAATATGGTTGGCTGGTGATTTCAACTTGAGAGATTTAGATTGGGACAAACAGTCTATCAGGCTCCTTCTATTCCATCTATTGATATTAACCCTCTCTAATTTGCAGGCAGATAAAGCAGTTGGTCCTGATCAAATACCATCAAGAATACTTAAGGAATGTGCTGCCGAATTGTCACCTACATTATCTGCATTGTTTACTCAGAGTTTGGATACGGGGGACCTCCCTGACGATTGGCTAATATCTCGCATCACTCCTATTCATAAAAAGGGTAATCGTAATTTCCCAAGTAACTACAGGCCCAAAGCCTTAACATCCATATGCTGCAAAGTTTTAGAGCATATTCTCTAGTCATATTATGTCCCATCTTGATCAGCACAGTATTTTAAATGATTCACAGCATGGTTTTAGAAAACGGAGGGGGTGTGATACCCAATTAGTTCTCAAGTCGATGCTGTCCTATTAGATTTTTCAAAAGCTTTCGATCGCGTTCCGCATACTCGTCTGCTTATGAAACTTAAGCATTATGGTATCACTGGGAAAATTCATAGTTGGAATAAATTTTTTTAACAAAACGTAAACAACAAGTTCTTTTGGAAGGTGTTTGTCCTCAACTGCCGAGGTCATATCTAGCGTACCCCAGGGTACAGTGATTGGTCCTTTGTCCTTTTTGTTTTATATTAATAACATGACTGATTGTGTCTCCCCCGGGATGAGGACACGTCTCTTTGCTGACAATGCCCTCATATATAGGGAAATAAATACACCCGAGGACAATGTTATTTTCCAACGCGACCTTGATGCTCTATCGAAGTGGAGTAAAGACTGGCAAATGAGTTTTAATACAGACAAATGTTATACTATGCATTTCACATCCAAAAGAACACCAAAAATTACTCCTTACAGCCTATGTGGCAAAGTATTAGACACCACTGATAGTCATGCATACTTGGGTGTACTATTTAGTAATGACCTCAATGGTCAAATCACATAGATTCAGTCACAAAAGCAAGTAGGAAGGTTATTGGTGTCATAAGGAGGAATTTTAAATCATGTACCCCAGCTGTCAAATCTAAATTGTACCTATCGCTCGTCCAACCTAAATTGAAATATGGCTCTGTTGCATGTGTAACGCAGCAAGTGACTAAGAGATGTAGTGGTTGCATTCAACACTTCTTTATTCAGCTATTCAGCAGTAATATTGACATTGACGGCTTGAGTTGAAGTTATGTGTAGTTATGAGAAACCCTGTAACGGTAAACAAACAATTGGATACTCAATTAAGTATTGTGCAAACAGAATAGCGTGATACATACAAAACTATTCGCAATTAAACAAATTCAAGTACTCGAATGTCTTAAAGTGATTTTGGAATATTTGATGGAGAGTAAATACTAAACTAAATTAGGCAGGAAAGTGAACAGAAATACCAGAAAGTAACATTTGAATTTGTATCATTTCCACAACTTCAGAACAAACAATCATAATATATCAACATGATCTTTAAATGCCTCTTGATATTATCATCTGTCACAAACCATGGACATAAGGCCAAAAAAAAAAATTGTTGTATTGGAGTAACCCGCCCTACCCTAATTTTGAAAATCAAGCCCTGTACAAAAGTATACCTAGCCTATTTTTTTTTTATTGATTTTCAAAAATCTTATTTTTCAAGTTGTTTTTACCCTGATTTTTTACCGATTTTCTCAATATTTTTTGTGTTTTTTGTGTTCTGGTGTAACTTTGGGAACTTCTCTTTAAGATTTCCATTAATAAGAGTCAAAAGTATCAATATTATTATAACATTACATAGACTATGTGTGATGATTTGATGTAATAATGCATTATTAAAAAAAAAAAAAAAAAAAATCCGCCCGCCCTACCCTATTTTGCACTGGCCCGTTACTCCAATACAACAATTTTTTTTTAGGCCTAAGTCCAAGCCCAAAACTACATATAATTGGCCATGGGATCAAAAGAAAAATTGTTCATTTTTGATTACATACTTCGCAGAAATAAACCATTTTTTCACTACAAACAATCAAATTTATAATTACCATTTATTGGTTATGGCAATTGTAAAGGTTGCACATTTTCATGAAAATGAATAAAATGCAATCTCAATTTCTTTTCTGAATATCAGTGATCAAGGGACATACACTATGCTACATTGACTCAAGCAAATAATGGCATTATTGACAAGTAAATCCACCTGCTATTTAGCGGACAAAGCACGTCAGATTCCCCTTTGTTTATATGGAACTGCAGAGCCTTTGTAGCTCTTTGTTACTGTCCACGCAGTTGAATAGATTTCAGGGGTTATAGACTGGTTATCCGTGCCCAGTTTTGGGAAGACGTTTCACATAGAAGTCTCGAGTACGCAAATGAGGTATTGCCTTGGATTCCGTCATGCAATGTATGATGTTGTGCATCAGTAGCGTAGGACGGAATCAATGGCAACTCCTTTGTATACTTGGGACTTCAATATGAAATGATTGAGCTGGCCTCGTTCGCGATAAAAATAAACTTTGAGGTTCTACTGTGAGTTCAATAATTTCATATATTTCATCATTTATTGAAAAAGAAACTAATGTGAACAAACCTCACGGTGGACATATTGCTTGGTAATTAGCTATGACCTAACATTTTTGTGCAGAACCAAGATCCATAACTTACTGCGGGACCCCCTTTCTATTCAATTTACCACCAGATATTTAGAAAAATACCAAAGAAGGGGGTCAAGCGACCTATGTTAACAACACGGTAAATTGAAAAGAAATGGGGTTACGCGACAAGTTACTGTAAGTTAAGTTTTGTTTCTGAACAAAGATGTTAGGTCACAGTCTGCCAAACAACTTTCTTTCATGATTTTTTGTTCATCTTTGCTTCCTTTTCGGAAAAATGATGAAATATATGGTCAAAGTTAATTGAACGCACAGTAGAAGCCTAAGATTTATTTATTCGTGAAAGAGGACGAGTATCTTGCGCTTTGCGTCATGAAAAAAATAGCTCGATCTTAATCTGGTGATGAGCACCTGAAATCCTTTTTATCTGGAAGTACAGAGCCATTGTTATTACCTGTACAGTTGAACAGTAATTTGTAGTGCTTTATCCTCTGCATACCGAGCGGATTTACTGGATATCAACAGTGCTATTATTTTCTCGAGTCAATGCTGCATGATGTACATCTACTGGTCACTGATATTTAGGAAAAGAAATTGTGATGACATTTTATTCATTTTCAATCAAATGTGCAAACTTTTGCACTTGACATATCCCAGAGTATTTAAAGGTATAATTAGACAATATTAACTGAGCAGAAATTAGTTACTTCGCCGATATGCGTAACCAATGTCCTTATGCAAGCATCTTTCTCTTTGATCCCATGGAGTATAATATAAAATACTAGATAAAATACTTAAATGTCTTCAACATTATCTTAAATTTTTTCAGAATTAATATTTGTAAGCCAAACATACTTGTACTCTAATTTCAACAGCAAACTTGTGTTTTCAATGCATCTTTACTGTACTACAATTGTTCAGTAAAACTAATTGGATAAGAACTTCTTGTTTTGTTGACCTAGTGACCTATGCTCAAACAATAATATTCAGTTTAATAATCTAAGTCAAGTATCAAGTAGGAGTGAACAGAGTTCAATGGGGTGAGCAAGCGTGGGCTACCCAGTACGACGTGGATGGATTTATCATTATGCCGACATAGTCCCATAACTAGATTTCACCAGGCATAGGTCAAGAAAGGGCAGCTAAACAATGCAATAGACCTGTTGAGTGTAGCGAATTGGTGCTCCACAGTATTGTGACCATTAAAGGGGATATCCCTGATCTTAAATTACTTGGTACAACTCAATGTCATACAGATCAAGCTTGCTCAAATAAAACAGAACTGAAAGTAACTTGGCATGACTTACTGGCTCACTTAGGATAACTGACTATTGTAACTTACAATAAAAAACATAACATAAGCCTAACAACTATAAACAGTATCACAAGGGTGACTTTTCACTCTATCTTCCATGGACTATCATGGATATTGTGGCCATGTGGATACTTTGGGTCAGTTGTATCAGTCTCCAAGCACAATGTATGCAAATAGCCCAAATGTGAATCATTCTTAAAGGCCGACTCAGAGATTTCCCGATGAGAGCGCCCTCAATTTTTAAAAAAATTGTGTTTTTTGCATGTACATGATGCTTGTCCATAAACTAATCACTGTGTGAAATATCTACTTAAGCTCAAATCGAAGTCCTTCATATAGAAAATCACATCTTTGTTTAAAAATTCCGGATCCGGAAATTTTGTAATACACAGTAAACATCCTATGGCACTGTTATATACACATAAATGTTTACTGCATCAAAACGAAAACTCCGATTCATCTCAAACTTTGGAATTGAGCATTCTATGTGACTCTCTTTAGTTCTAGTTGACTATTTTTAATTAATATATTAAAAAATTATATTCAGAAATCTCTGAGTCAGACTTTAAGCAATTAGAATTAACAATTCACTTTCTAATTACTACATGTTCAACCTAGAAAGACATATAATTTATCCATGGTTTTATCAACAAAACAAACCACATTGTTATCCCAAAACAATGCACCAAATGATTTGGAACAATTTCTGAATTCATCTCCAAATCATTTCTCTGAGGAATTATCTCCAGGAATTTATGTGTGCGCATCCATCCAGATTCCATGAAATCAGACAAAAGTTGTATGGTCCAGAACACACACAAGTAGTGGGAAGTAACCAAACTTACCTGATTTCACTCCAACCATGGCTCATAAAAAGTATATTCCACTCAACAACTTTCAAATATACAAATTAAGTAAAAGAAACATTAACTCACCCCGACTTAGGCTGGATATTTCCTAATACACGTCAGCAAATGCTGGAGGGTGTAGAAACCTACACCCTAACCCAGGGGCAGTTAGATGTATTCTGCACAGATTTCTGTTTGGTATACACCAAGCGAGGGCAGTATTCATTGGGCATTACCAAAAAAGACAAACACAAATTCGATATGGTTCAACATGCTGCAGCTAGAATGTGTTTACTACACCAGAGATGCAATATCTCATCCCTAAACTGGCAAAGCCTTGAAAGCCGTCGGAAATTTACCTGCTTATCTATGATGTTCAAGATAACGCATCAATTGGTTGACATATTGACTGGCAGGAATTTCTTGCAAAACCCATCCGCCAACTTTCGCGCACCCATATGTTATCTTACCGTCATCATTGGGCTAAAACTACGATTCAAATAGCTTTTTTCCCTGGACGACCCGGCACTGGAACAACTTGCCTCACCAATTACTTGATATTATCAATTTCAATGCTTTCAAAGAGGGACTCGCTGATTTCGTTGATGATTGCAACTCAACTCACAACCCACTAACCAGTTAGTGTCTGGGTCATCAAACTCTAGCGTGATGCAGGAACCTGCTTTGTTGGAGTATAAATGATCCAGATCCAGAAGAAAACTTTTCTCACAGAACTAACATTTGTAAGGTTTTCGGTTGTATGTGTGATTTCATGTTGAGTATTTTGACCAGCAGTAATAAATGTACTTTACCATTGCTGACATTTCTGTGGTTTTTCACCAGGATGTATCATTTGATGGTTTGTCTTCTTGTAATTACTGATAAAATGCTTTTCACAATGCTGACTTTTGTAAGGTTTTTCGTTGAAGGCGTTCTAAGAAGGAATTGGCACCAAATTCACGCCTACTTGTCAGCGTTGCCATCTTAGTGGCGTGTATCTCTTTCAATGTAATGAATACAAATTATTATCATACCATCATGTAGATCCCTCGATTTTCATTGGATAATCGCCCCTATTTAATTGACTAAATATATCCTGTATCACCCCATTGGAGCGCGTCTTAACATTCGTGTCACGTCAGTTAAAGGTCAATGGCCCGATCACTAATAGCCTCGTCCCCAGAAGCCCCAGATTTTACCAGAAGTGGTTAACATTTTGGTATCAGAAGAAAGCTACTATTTTTCACATTTACCCTGTGAAATCTTAGAGCCAACGGATGTTTGGTTTGGATCAGTTAGGCCAAGAAAAATAAATTGTTTGATTGCCCTTTCACCTCCAAAAAAATTCGGGTCGGTAGTTCGCTTGATTTTTTTTTTTTTATTTTTTTTTAGGAACAAGAATATTTCTAGTAAGATATGCAAAGCCTGGTCTTTGTACATGTATAGGCGTATGTCTGTACTGTAGCTTAAATCGTGAATGGCACAAATTGTTTCATTCTCTGCAACATTGTGCAATGGGCCAATATGCACAGATTTGACTTGTGACACTGTAAAATCAACAAACAGACCCTTAAATGTCTGCGAAATGTCATAGAATAAAAGTTCCCTTGACAGCAGTATACGAAACAGTGTACACGCCACCATGTTGTTGTTTTGAAACTCTACCGACCAGTTCATACACGAATGTATTTCAGCGAAATGAAGTAAACCCCCAAATTCCAAACCTTTTTTTCATATTCTCTATTTGTAACATAACAAGATTCTTTTTATTTTTGTAAAATCAGATTTGATTTTAACTTATTTTTGATGTAATATGTATATTTTGTCATATTTTACCCTGTTGTTTTTTCACTGATAAGTGCACGAACCGTGCATTGAAACCATTGGCTATTTAAGCAATCGGGTGATCGCCCAGTTGAGTGACTACGACGAATTTAGCAATATTCCCCATTAAATCATACACAACACTTTGGTTAAAACTTCAGAATATAGTACATATTATCACCCTTTAATCCGTCAGTAATGATTTTGTAAAAATCCAAGTTCAAAGTGCATAAATCGTACTCAAGAGCTGCTGGATTACTTTCCAATACTATTTTGGACATGCATCGCCGTATTTGTTGTTGCTGCACGTGCGCAAAGCCATTTCGGCCTTACTGCGCATGTGCAAAAACCACCGCTTCACATTTCAGATTAATACACACCACAATGTCAAATTCTCCTGTCAGTTTTTATGGAAAAGTTACTGTTTCTTAAACCCTTGTATCCTAAAGATGAGGCTATAATTGGACACAAATTGTATGCAAATCTACTCATCACTCATTTCTGGATTATATTCAAGATGGCAATTGGGGAATTTCCCTGAAGTTGATGGATGCTTTTTCTGGCGATGGTGTGTATCTCAAAGTGTGAGTTTCGTTTCTAAAAAATCTCAACTTTTAACTGATCATGTAACAAAAAAGTCCCCGAGAGAAATGAAGCGATATCGCTCGATTGTACCTGACTGGACTGTCAGACCAATTCAGACACAAACTCTGTGATTCGGGCTGCAGATTAGCTATGACCTGGAGAGGGGTATATACCAGGTTTTCATCCTTATTAAAACAACATTTTAGAAAAAGTAAGAGATTTACGTCCATAAAACCTCTCAAAATTGAGAATTTTCACTCTAAAAAAAAAAAGCGACCCAAATTTTTTGATTTTTTGGGACGGTCGGGAAAGGGCAATCAAACAATTTTTTTTCTTGGCCTTATGAGCGAAAATGTGCCCCATTTTGGTTGACCAATATTAAATTTACACAGTACTCGATGGGGCTTACAAAATCACGTTTTTAGCTCTCGTATCAAAACGGATTGAAATATCGGCGCGAAACTTTACAGATGGGGCTTTGGAGAGAAGACCAATCTATCAAGATGAAAACTTCACATCCTTAAATCGGGCCATCCCTCTTTAAGAACTGCGCATGTGTGACCATGCATAAAACAAAAATCCTAATTCATTTTTGACGTAAATCACTGCTCTAATTTGGCGATTTTTAGCAATGTTGAACCAAGTTGGAACAAGATTTCAGCATAATTGCTCTCACATACACTAAAGACTTTAAAATAGATCAATAATTTTGTTTGTGAATCAGAAAAAGATTATTTATAGGCTGTTTATTTTCAAAGATTCTTGTCGCTGAAAATTTGTCACTCTTGCACTCATTTAAAGAGACACTAGTGCACCCTCAAGATTTTTCAAAATCGATATTTTTGTATGGTTGTAAAGTTTTATATACGAAAGCCCTCACCTGAAATGATTAAGACCAAATCAGTGTCCTTATGGGTAAACAGAACGATTTTATAATTAATGTCGCCGGCGACATTAATTCAGCAGACAACGAAAACGCACACTGTATGCACGTTTCCCATGCAATGTACCCAGTTTGACCGGTCTGTAACCTTTGCGGTTTTAATATCAGTGAGTACGAGTCTATGATATTCATGTAATATACACATTTGTGGATTAAAGTTATGGAAAACTTAAAAGTTAGCCTACAAATTACCTGGAGGTCTTTAAGGTTGCACACCTCTAATTAAACTGCCTATACTACATGTACAAAAGCACCGTCAGGAAACTCATTTCTTCACTATCATGCGACTGGTACCTTAAATGTCAGGTGTTCTCAGAAGATCTAGGTATTGACAGTCTGCCAAGCATGGAAATTGCAAGGGTTGACCAGCTCCCTGGAGAGATACCGGCACACGATGATAGCACCCCCCCCCCCCCCCCCCCCCCCGGGG
>JAMKCH010069333.1:0-14149 GCA_023653785.1 Ophioderma brevispina
GTTTTTGATTTTTTGTTTTGTTATTGTTTTTAATTATTAATTATTTAATTAAGTTACTTACAACCAGGTAATGTTACTAAGACCGTTAAATGCATTATTGTCAATCGTTTTGATTTGGTTGCGAGCAAGCGACTGCAATGAGAATGGTGATAGTTCGGAGTAAAACGTTTTAATTATAGAACATTATAACAACAAAGATAATATCCAATATATGGTATGTACAGTCCAATATTTTTCCACTTCCGTTAAACATCGCCCTGCCCACCCAATATGACGCGATATTAGAACAAAAAACTCCTATATTTTATTCTCACTTTTATTTAAGATTTTATCTGAATTTAGATTAAAGTTCAAAAAGACAAATTACTCCCACACTGTCAAAAATGAACCAACCCAATGATATTTCGAATTTCGCCAAATCCGATCCCGCAAACTAAATAACAATTAATTATAAACTGCAACCGATGAAAAAATATGGTCACATGTGATAAACATACTCTCATTCCTGACAATACAAAAGGTGTCATCTAGTTCTGGAAGAAATCAATAATTACTAATAAGAAATCACTAATTAATTATGGCAGATGATACTCTCAAGCTTACACTGAATATACGTCATACCCTCTAATGTACGAGTAAACAATGTCCTCTAATGTACGAGTAAAAAATAATTATCATGTTCTACTCCCTATACGAGTATACTGGAGAATTTTGAATGTTATACTCACATAGTGTGAAGATGTGAGAATCCCTTGAACAACCCAGGCATTAGTTTACTGGTGTTTGCACCGGACAATGTACTTAAATAAAGAATTTGTAATTAGTAACATTTAATATGTAATTTCATAAGAGTTTGCAGATAATTGTATATACAGAGCATATCCTTTCTTTTTTATTTTGTTATTTGTTATACAATTTCAATGTAAACAACTATGTCTATTGCAGTAACAAACAGCTGTGTAAATAATATTGGTCATAAACAAACATAGATTTGGTTCATCAAATCATTAGAAGGAAACATAATTTTGCAAGTTACGTTTTAAAGGTATGACATCAAAAATGCTTTCTAATAATACAAAAATATCACATTTGGTTCATAAGTGTGGATTGAAGGGTGGGGTAACGGATAAAGTGCATGACTCGTGATCCTAAGACCATTTTAAATCGTGAGTTCGAGCCCCGCTGCAGCAACGTGTTTGTGTCCCTAAGCAAGATATTTAAAAATCTTAATTTCCTCGTCGACCCAAGCGGCGCCACGGGGGGGGGGGGGGGGGGGGGGGCAAAGCCCCCAAATTTTTTTCTTGCCCCCCCCCTAGTTCCCCCCCCCGACCGAAAGAAAAAATGAGGGATTTTTGGCTATTTGGGACCAAAAAATCACCAAATTTGGGGGGAAATCAGCGATTTTGGGCCAAAATTGGTTAAATCCCAAAATATTTGATATTTTGCCTCCCCCAGAATTTCACTTTTGCCCCCCAAAAAAAATTTCACTTTTCCCCCTGTTTGCCCCCCCCCCTCAGAAAAGAATGTATGGTGCCGCCACTGATTGCTGATAAGTTTGTGTGCTTTGCCCGCACCGACCTAGATAAAGTGAAATGATTGATTATGGAGATTTCCTGATGGCAGGAAATTTGGCAACGGCGCAGTGAGCGACCTTCGGACCGGAGTCTGACACTTTACAAATGTCGATTATTATTCAAGACAACTAAGAACTTACATTGCATTCGTTGTTCTGGCTATTCCAGCCAATGTTATTAAATCCCATCCATTTTCACATGTTACTTGAAGTTCATCATTTTTGTACTTACAAACGCAAGTGATAGGGCATCTTTTCTTATCTGTAAGAAAAAAAAATCAGTGGATGACTGAACTCATAATAAAGAGTCGTAATTGTTTTATTGGTTTGAGTTATCCTCCCAAGGTAATATTAAACGCTTTTCCCAATTAAAAAAACCTATGATCAATCGAAGTAAAACAAATGCAAAATGAAAGCAAACACAGTTTACTCCTAAACAAACGGGAGTATGAACATTGGTATCATGTTTTGCTATGAAATACTGCGGTTAATTTATTTATAATGACTTTTGTTGATGAAGAACGTGAAAAGGGGATCAATCCAAATTCGATCGTCCTCAGCTCAAACCCGAATGTAGCTGAAATGTAGTATGGAAATATCTTAAACCATTTGTACATCCTACCACACTGTGTCTCATCATCTTCGGCAGGCAATTAATTTTGCCATCGCAGACTTCTTCCATGTTGATGCACCTGGAAACATTGACACCTGGTGCGTAATTACACAGATATGAACCAGGACACCGTATGTTACCTGTGAAGTATTTCAGACAATTTGTTAATTCATGATAGTATTCATATTTTGTATTATACACGAATCCGACGGCGACTATTATCGCCCCTACGCCGTGGGCGGCGCACTCACCATCCGTCATGACTGGGGGGCATCTTTTGCATTTCTCGTTATACACACCGCGTTTACGTTGTACGGGTTACCACAAAGAAGCGATTAATTTTTGATCAGTTCTGACGGCAAAAAACCAACACTATTTCACTGTTATCCATTTGTATATCACATGGGCGGCTCAGGAAAAAAATGTAAATTTCTTGGCTGCACAAATAGCGATAAAAAGTTACAAAAATGGAAACGAACTGCGTGCGAATTCACTCGCTATGACACACACATAACAATCATCGTATCCATTTCAGTCTAAATACCACATTGTAACTCGCCGGTCATTTTCACGTGTACTGATAGTCCAGGCGTAGCACATTCCATGCACAAACGAGACTAATTTGTTCAGATCTCCGAAATCGATCACATGGGCACGGAAGTGTCCTTTCTGAAACACCAACAACCCGCATTTGAAGATGTCACGTTTTATCAAGCAATACGAAATCGTTCCTTTTGGGAACTATTCAAGTTTTCACGTACACGGAATATATCAACATTCTATTGTTACTTTATTTTTGTCTGGATGTTTGAATTTTACGAAAAATTATTTTTCTCACGCGGCTGTTATTACCATTTTTTAACACGTATTCAAACCATAAGCGTTCATTTCTCAGTCACGCAAAGTGGGCGAGATAACCTTCAATTTTTACAACAACAGTTAGACACTTGCCCTGGAATTCCAGTTTAGGCCAGTCCCTGACATCATCCTTCCATAAATCCATGGAAATAAACGGTGAAATTTGTTAACAATTGCAAAAAAGGTAGGTTGGTAAATTCTTATTATCATGATTAGGGGCTTATTATTTCGTTAACAATAGTGCGGCGATGGTGTGTACTGTGTGTTTGGTTGTCCGGGATGCCCCCCAGTAATGGCGGCGACGTAAGAGGGTGTCCTTTCGAGGCTTCCCCGTCGGATTCGTGTATAGTTAAACATGTAATAGCCGAAAGAGGACTTCTTTACAAATAGATATATGCATTACTTTGATGGCTTCTAATATGCTCACATAAAGGCGGGTGTTCCGGTTGTCTTTTGGACCCCTGATTACCGGAAGTAGTAACTATTTTGATATCAGATGAAAGCGGTATTTTTCTCATTGTCATCTAAATTTGCTCTGAGCGATTTAATTCCCAAGATACAAACAAAAAACACCGTATTAATGTTAACCATCATATTATAATTTATTGAGTAGGGCTTTCAGTAAAATCCATTGTCTGTTCTCCATCAAAAACCGACAAATTGTGTGGCGTATGTGCAGTACCAGCCCTCATATATCAAGTAGAGAACACAATCGACATAAATCGGAACAAGCACTTTTTCATTAACACAGGTTCGATTACGAGTGACTTCGCGGTCCAGTAATTGGTAGCCATGATTAATATAAAAAGCCAAAGCATGTCTGTACCATGGCAAAGGCATACAAATTTCGAGTGAAAAAAAACAACGATAATATCCCAGTGGAATAAGGTACGGTAAAATGACATCATCAATGTTATGGACACAAACTTTATTTAGAGTGAATTAAACAATTCAGTGACTAACTACAGAAGGCTTCGTCCGCTTGGTTGATAACACAGTCAGTAAACCCATCACACTCTGCAGAAATGGAAACGCAAATCCTTACCGCAGTTGAATTAATCTGGGTCACAAAATCTGTAAAAAATAGCATAGATTTACGTACGAGTATGGCTCAATTCCTCGATTGTGACCTGGTGTGCTCTATACTTTATATAATTACTAAATAAACTTGCATACTCAGAACAAATGTTAGCTAATGAACGCCTCCACTTGTATGCTGACAAATACAAAATATTGAAATATTTACATGTCCTCCAATTACATTACGATATGGGTTTGTTACAACAGCATGTAAACCGAAAATTATTCCTAGAACATAATATCAAAGAGTTATTTTACCAGATTTTTCATTAGGTGAAATGCGAAAAATGTCAAGCTAAATCCATTGAAGTTGCCGGTCCTTGTTCCGTGATTGAATTCCATCACGCTTATCACTCGACGAAGTTAGAGAACGCAGCTTAATGATTTCCAGTAAGACTTCCGATAATGCGGCTCCCTATTTTGTCACATCTGCCAATTCTGAGAAAGTCAACTCTCGTTCGATGCTGAAGTCATTGTATACGCACAGCCATGATCATAGTTGTAGTAGCAATAACGGCCACTCACAGCGAGATCAGAGGGATAGTTAAGGAAATGACGGTGAAGGTAAAGTTTACTGGAATTGAGGTTCTGTAAGGTATATATTTCTGGCACCACTTTTCATAAAATGAATCAAATAGTGCAGAGTATAAACATTTAAAAAATCACAAACTCTATGCTTCTAATTTTCCTTTTCGGTATAAGAATTTAACATGGATATATTCGTATAGAAAATATCCTGATGCATCCCATATACGGAGAACCACGAAAGAGGCAGCTATATTATAGTAAGGAATATATGAATGTCCATAAATAGCTGCCTATGATTTATTTTGTATAATGGGGGATATGCCCTCATAAAGTTGATTGTTTTAGAGTTTTATGCAAACTAATGGTAAGATTTAAACTTGCCCCCACCAATCAAGCTCATCATAGTTGTCTGGGCAAAGTGGTAAGCCGTACACTTCTGATGCGTATGAAGACACATGTAACCAAGGCCAACGGGCAGAACAAAATCATTGAACTCACAGGTAGCTGATGGGTAACATGAAGAAAATATGGAGGGAGGGGAGAAAAATATATTGTATTTACAAATATTCCAGGAAAAAGATTGCGACTTGTTCTTGTTTTGGTTATTCTTGGGGTTCAAGATTATCAACCTCCTTCGTGGGGAAACCCCGGTAACTGATCTTTTCAGGCGAATGATAATCAACTGAGGCTACGCTAACCATCTTGTTGTCTTTTTTTAATTCACTGTCTTTTAATTCACTGTTGTCTTTTTATCGCACTGTATTTAATCATGCCCCACCAGAGGACACTATCTGATGCCAGTATGGCACACGTGCCCTTATTAGGGCAGGCATCACCAGATGTCAAGTCAGCTGGCATCTCAGTGCTCCAACTAAACCGTGTAAGGTCTCACTAGGGAAAAGATAAACATCATCGAAACACCTTCACCACGTACGCATAATGTCACTGCAATTCTCCTCCAAGAGATACACGTATGACAGTTTTCATTCTGAACATCTGCGGCTACACCGTAGCTGCACACACCCGAGAGCCTACCACACGGACTTGCACTTTGATAGTAACTCAAGTCCAGTGGAAACAAATTGCAAACCTCTCTGCAGACTCCCCCTGAATGTGCAACGACCCCCACAAATTGCAGGTGTTCATGTCACCAAAGTCTACAAGCCACCTAACCACCGGCTCCAAGCGACTCTCTACCAAATTGATGGTGCATTTACGATGGCGACATTAATAGCCATAGCATTACCTAGGGTTACAGGAAAACTAAAACCTGACGGATCTACCTTAGAGGACTGGGCATCAAAATCCGGTGTACAAACTCTACACGACCCCCAAGCAACCAGACACTTTCAACTCTGGAAGGTGGAACAAATCCTCTAATCCTGACCTTGCATTTGCAAACTAGACACCATACTCCATTCACCGAATTGTTCTCGACCGCTTTCCTAAGTCTCAACATAGACTATCATTGATCGCTCAGGAGAGTCTTGCTAAGCCTATACCAAAAGCCAGTGAAAAGGTGGAACTTTCGCAAGGCAGACCAGTTCAAGAAAATGGTGGATTCAGAAGTGCCCAACCTCCCGACACCAACCTCAACGACACCAAATTCTTACACAGCACTGTGTCAACTCTTTGTTAATATCGCAAAGAAAGACACCCCACGTGGCTGCCGTCGCGTTATATCCCCATCTCGGGATGAGGAATTTGACACTCCTTTAAAAAAAAAAAAAAAAAAAAACAATGATTTCCTGAAATCTGAACCCGGGGAAGAATTATCATCCAAGGCTTGAGATCTTACAAACTGCTTGGACAGGAACTCCGGAGCGCTGGGAGCAGACGGTCTAAGGAATCGACTTCACCCACTCACAGAAGGCCTGGAAGACTCAAAAAAAATAAACCCGCCCCACCGGCAGAATTTCCAAACTATCGAAAATGTCCAGTGACTGCCAACTCATTGCTGATCAACTCCTCGCAAATTGTCGTTTCAATACTTGATAAGGCTCACACACTCGCTCTGTCAAAAAAGAGATCACCACACTTCGCCGAGCCCCCGGCGTGGACGGGTTACTTTCAACACCTTCTCACTAGATGAAGTCTTACCTCTCTTCAGCCAACTAAAGAGTTGAAAGGCCCAGGGCCCTGTAACATTCCAGCAGAGTTCCTGATGCCACGATGTCTAGATTGGCCCCAGGAGTTCTACACATGTGCCCTTATCACCGTCCTACCCAGCTCTGGAGGAGAGCTACTATCATCCGCCCTCCCCAACCAAACAAGCCTTCGACAACCCTAACTACCACCCAATATCACTACTGTGTTGTCTCCTTCAAAACCCTTTGAGAGGATGATCCTGGCCTTGCTGGAGCCAGTCGTCGACCCCATCTGCCTGACGACAAGCAGGATTTCGGCCGTGGGCGACACGTCCATCAGATTGTAAAAGCGTCACAAGAGATTGGAGGAAACCTTGGAAGCGCGTAAGGCAGGCGTCATCTGTGTGTGGACCTTACTGACTGCACTTCCATACGACACCTGTGACACAGGGCTGGACCTCAAAGCTTCTCAGGACCATCCCAGATCTTCAACTTTGTACCATTCATATGTAAAAACATGCTTGCAAACCGTAGCTTATTCTCAAGACCAGTGTGGGCAGAAATAGTCGTCTCACGGAGTGGTCTTCTGAGGAACGGAGTACCACAATGATCTGTACATGGCTCCTATGCTGTTCAACTTGTATATAAGCGATTTCCCTCAACACAACATCTAGACAATATGTCTATGCCGACGATCTTGCCTCCTCCACTCGGACAGCACCTGGACAGAAGTAGAAGCCACTTACTACAGACATGGCCCTACTTGCAGCATACCTCAAGACCTGGAGACTTAAAGCCAAGACCACCGCTACTTCCTTCCACCTCAACACCAAAGAGGGCTCATCGCCAGCCTCCAATTAACCTCAATGGAGCGCCTCTGTCATACAATCCTACATCAACCTCCTTGGGATTGAAGCTTGACCGGCGCAGCTTACTTACCGGCAGCACCTCGAGTCCGTATGCGCCAAGTTATCTTCGAGAATGCCTCCTGTGGGCCGCCTTGCTGGATCTTCTGGGGGGCTTATGGGTGGCCATCCCAACGACCCTACGCACCACTGCCTTGCTCTGGTCTACAGCACTGCTAATATGCGCCAGCTGTGCAAACGCTTGCTAACAAACCACAAAGAAGGCTGGACCACAGTACTCACGAGACCTTGAGAACCATCACTGGCTGCCTCCCGTCCTACTCCATCTGAATCCCTACATGCTTCCAGGCATTGCACCTGAGAGCGAACACCCACCACACCGCATAAACTAGTAAAAGGCCCTGCTGGACAACCAAAGCACTGCTGCATAACCTGTCAAGATCACACCAACTCGGTTAGACAGAGACTGCGCTCCTCGCCTACCTTTCTGCCGACCACTCTGCTAAACTCCCCCTTCATATCTTACAGACATGGCTACTGCTGCTAGATACCCCAAGACCAGATCAACTCTCTATTAACCTACGACAAACTACCACCTGCAGCATCCAATCTCCCAGCCAGGATGTTTCTCTTAACCGGATCGCACAGGATTCGGTCGCTTCAATAGCAATATGCCACCGATGGGGGGGCTGCGGGCCGATCGCCCCAGCCCGCCAACGTGGTTCTCCATCACAGACTGCGGAACACATTCTCAATGTCGTGCCCTACCTTGTCACCGGTGGGACAACCAGATTTCTTCAAACCCAACCATCACAGTGAGGTGGGCTCCACGCCTTACAACATATTTAGCAAGCTGCTGCCTAACTCAAGAAGAAGATTGTTTGGTAGATTTTTGCTTGTTGTTATATTGTCATTTTTGTGATTCAAAACAGAACGTCTTACTTTTGACTTATTTCTATAGTAGATCATCCCATCGTGTCACTCTAGTACTTTTCTGAAGGTACTGGTATTGATGAGGGGATGTGCATTTGATGGAAATTAAAATTCCGGCGCTAATCTATTGAAACATCTAGTCCGATAGCACAGAAAAAGCAATATAAGCATATGCAAATGCATATAGCTTACATTAACTCTCAAACATTCTGACTAATCTGAGATCTGAGTGACTAATCGTTTTGCTGTAATATTATCCTGTACAAGGTGCGTTTTTGCACGTTGCTGACTTTTGAGGCTTGAGCGCCAGTGTTTTTGATATGAGGGAACCAAAAAGTCTTTGTACTCCTTCTGTATACATGAAGGCGAGATTATCTTAGTTTTTCTTTCACTGAGCAGGTGAATCGACCCACATATTCTGCCTCCTCTCTCTCCCCAACTAATCACCGCTGTCCAAAACTTTTCTCGCGGTGACACGAATGGGTTGAATCTACTATAATACTACGGTTAAACAAACTATGAGTTGGTAGATACGAAGCACAATCTATTTACCGATTATTTTTTGGATCTTTGATGGTATAGCAGTTCCGTTTGCCGAATAATAATGCATCCGCGATATCATCAAATCCTCGTGGATGTGTATGTCATTAGTGACACTAATCGTAAGAGGCTTAAGCAATCCCATTTGTCGCATTTAGTGATTTTGAGGTGCCTTTGGATCACGTATGTTGATCTCCTTTGGTATGTGTCTCTGGTATTACTCTCCTAAATGCTTCAAAACTTCAAGTGCCTTTAAGCAAGAGTCCAATTTCTCGTATTTCTTTATACTTTTTTTCAGTTTGCTTTACTATCAAGTTATGTTGATACCAGCACTCGTGACGTAGACATCATTAACACAGTCACATGAAATACGGTGAAATAAAACCAACACCATTCGCCCCCCAACAAGCGGAGTTCCATGAGCGCCAAATTAAATGGTTCAATGCAAGTCAGACCTGATTCGTTAACCCTCGTCTACCGAAGGTGGTAACCACCCCCGCTTCTCGGCTTACGAACCCCTTTTTGGTGGCCAAATTATTTAATACCTGCAATTGTCAATTTACTTTTCTGCTCCTTCATCTACAACAAACATTCACCTGGATGTAGGTAGATACAGGTGATCACAAAGTGGATGGATGGGGGTGGCAACCCCCCCCCCCCCCTTCTTTCGGAAGAATCCGCAACATCCTAGCACAACACAGGAATATTACAGAAATTGATTTTGGTACCAATCCTATGTTCCTCCTCTTTCAATTGATACAAACGATACCAACAATGCCTATCATACGTCCACATATTACGTCATAAGTTCGCATGTCCAGCAAACTGTCAATGCCAGAGATACTCAATGGGCATAGAAAGATCCCGATGGAAAATAAGTAGTTTTGGGCCATTCTTCGGGTCATGTCACACCGTGACCGAACTTTGTTTGCCCTACCATGACCACACCTTCTAGCGAAAGTGGAAACATTATTTTGGTTAGGGTTGGAAAAATCTAACAAAATAATGTTTTCAACGTTCGCTATATTATTTGTTTTGTCATGGGAGGCCATATAAAGTTCGGTCACTTGTGTGACATCCCAAAGAATGGCACTTTTACATATTGAGACAGCATTTAGGTGCTATATTTTTTTGATCGCTAAAAATTGCGAATATCATTTTCCACCTTAAATTCGTATTTTTCACACTTTCCCCCTCCAACCTATGAAATAATGACGTCATAAATGGGGAATCGTTGGTACTGTTACTTTAAATACGTCAATGGAAAGAAGAAACTCTCAGCTATCCTGTGGTACTAAATTTCAGATTCATGTGTTCAGTAACGAATCCCCCCCCCCCCCCCCTTCGGGAGTTTTGTTTACAAAAATTGGCTCAGGGTAAATGAGGACTGGAACGACCGCGACCGAGGTAAAAATGGAATGATTTATATACCCAAAGTATTTTAACAAGACGAGTCCTTAAAGGACAATCTTCTGCATTTTAGTCCACAATTTTAAATTAAAAAACAATTGAGTTTTGTAACACTAAGATTGTAATGAATACTATGAAAGGCATCATAATAATGATCAACCTTTATTGTTGAAACAAAAAGGACATTCAGTTTCATGTTACTTTTTCTGTACATCTGTATTAATTTTGAGTAGAAATCGCATTGCATGGATTACACCCAAGCTTCAGTTTTACCTACTCCTTTAAGGGACTTCTTATCTGTGGCAAAAGGCCAAATCAATTTGTTGTAATAGCTGTCATACATGCTGTACAAAAGTTGTGCCTGTTTACCACACATGAAAGATTAGTCTGTTATGAAATAGTTCCATTTGATATCAGTGTTAAAATATACACAAACAATGTAATTCTGTACCACAATAGTATATTATAACATGGGAAGTATTATTTTGGATATAAAATGCTATAGACGTCATTCTACAGTTTATTTAAAGACATATCAGTGATTTGCCTAAACAGCAAAATCGAAAACATCATCAAAAATCAGATTTTTACAGGTAGTAACCGTACAGGTAAACTAACATACCTGCAAATGATTAAGACCAGAAGCAACCTAATAAGGACAGAATCGGAAGATTTTAGATTTTAGTCATTGTGTCATTACTGTCCGTTAGGACACTACTACAACACGTAATTGAATGGAGAATCGTATCTTGAAACACTGCCGTTTTCTTCCTTTTCTGTCAATTCTACAGCTGGAAAAGGTAACTTATGAAGGAATTCTACAGACTTATCCTTCACCTTTTGAAGGCTATTCCTGCAAATTTAAACTATTTCAAATCATGATAGTGTCTTTTAATTTGTCAAGCAAAATTTTGCAATCTGACCCAACCAATCAGGAAAACTGTTACATAGCTACCTTTAGGTTAGTACTAGTCTCATTAGTGCAAGCAGGGAAAAATGTCAAACTATAATAGTGGTGCAAAGTGGGTATGTAATCACTGACCTTGGCCATGCATGGAAATATGAGACTCTTGAACTCAACAGACAGGATCAGTTACAGCTGAGAAGTGTAAACAATAGATGGGCTGTAAACACACAATTAAGAACTGAGTACCACGCATGAGGGTTTGGTTAATTCAGGATTAATCTTCTGCCTGGCAGAAGAAAAAGAGTTCTTCAAACCATTCTTTAGATGATTAATACTTTCACATGTACGAACTTACCATTCTCAACTGTCCATGTACTGAATCCAGAATCCTCTACCACCTGCAGACCAGATGGACGCATCCCATCCCATCTTCAACTCTTGCGATGAAGAACGAGTGACTTAGGAGACTGTGTCCCCGGGTAAACATTAAAATATTCAAAGCATTCAATGATTCAAATAGTGCTTGATTCTTCTTGGCCATACTATGTTCAAATAGGATGGGGGCATGTGCACCACCTAGTATAATTCAGTCGTGGATGTGACGATGTTCGAGGTCTTGAAAGAAAACCAAGACACGGTCCGCGCCATTGCAGTTGACAGTCGCCACATACA
This sequence comes from Ophioderma brevispina, assembly GCA_023653785.1. Taxonomy (NCBI): domain Eukaryota; kingdom Metazoa; phylum Echinodermata; class Ophiuroidea; order Amphilepidida; family Ophiodermatidae; genus Ophioderma; species Ophioderma brevispina. The sequence continues at coordinate 12,068 of JAMKCH010069333.1, forward strand.
GTCTAACGTTATAGAAAACTGATTTGGTTGGTAAAATTGCGACGTGAGTTGAAATTATTGTCAAGTGGTCCTACTTCCAAAACTTCGGTTTCCACATAGGTCTAAATGAAAAATATAGATATACACATACATAGATATTAAAAGTAAAACACTTGAGCGAAAACCCCAAGATACAATAACAATGCACGTAGTGTATTTAGTTTTAACAAGCATCCACGTTCTGAAAGAGCATGTCAACAAACAACGCAATATTCAGAGCCTAACTCAGTGTGAGCGCCATGCCCACGTCGTGTGTAGGAATCCATCACCGGGTTTTTACTTGATCCTCTCGTGCATTGCATTGATTTTGGCTTGTCAGTATTCCCTGCTAGACATGCAATAGACCCCGGGCCCTTTTAAAATAGAGTATATAAGTATTAAAGATACACTGGCACATTTGAAAATAGTGCGCCCTCAGATTTTCCAAAATCGATATTTTTGCTGTTGTCAAGCTTTTAATAGACAAAAGCCACTCACCCTAAATGATGAAACAAATCAGCTTCCTTATGGGGAAACAGAACGATTTTGTAATTTTAAACGGCGCGGCGACTTTAAATTCAGCAACTAACGCACGCTCCGTATGCATGTTTTCCCCACGCTAGCACATGTTTGATGACCGTCCTATAATCTTTGGGGTTTTAATATCGGGTGATACGAGTCAAAAAATGTTCATGTAATAATACACATTTGTTGATTAAAGTTATGGAAAATTCAAAGTTGGCCTACAAAATTACCTGGATGTCTTTATAACGTTCATATCAATGTACCTATCTGTTTTGGGGCCTGTTATTTTTATGTGTAAATATATCTTGTTCTTCCAAGGCCTAGACTAGCATATGAAAGCAATTGAAGAAATTTCATATTTTGTGAACATGTGCCAGTGACAGTGCGCCTTTAAAAAAAAATAAAGGTCTACGGAAAAAAAATTCAATAATCACTGCATCCGTCCTGTCTGATCAATAGGCATTGTGAACGCTATCAACACACAAATCTTTTCCAGGCACCCGAGCATGAGTACAAAGAAACTCGTCTGTCTTACATGGAACTAAGAAAGGGATGTCATTTCAAAAAACAAAAAGGAAATTTAAGATGTCTCTCTCATTCAATCACTCATTCACTCACACAGTTTGGTCGCCGTAGGTCACTATGCACGCTCCACGTATCAAAATCATGGCGAGTTTCCCGCGCATGTCGAGTTTCACGCGCGCGATGTGTATCGAGTTTTCCTCGCCATATGTCGAGTGTGCAGCGTTATATGTCGAGTTTACAGCGCTATATGTTCAGTTTGCCCTCTATACATCGAGTTGTGCCTCTATATATTGTGAGTTTGACATAAATCATGTCCAGATTTTACGACTACAGTATAAAATCATGGCGAGTTTTCAAGCGCATGTCGAGTTTCACGCGCCGGGTATCCGAGTTTTCATCGCCATATGTCGAGTGTGCAGCGTTCGATGTCGAGTTTACAGCGCTATAGTCCAGTGCCATCTATACATCGAGTTGTGCTCTCTATATGGTGAGTTGACATTAAATCATGTCCAGTTTCAAAATCTCGACATGATTTTTTGGTGTATGTGTAAAAAAAAACATGTTCGAGTTTGACTCATGTTGAGAAAAAATCATGTCGAGTTTGCTCATGTTGAGAACAAATCATGTCGAGTTTGCTAATGTTGAGAAAACAATATGTCGAGTTTGCTCATGTTGAGAAAAAATCATGTCCAGTTTGCACATGTTGAAAAAATCATGTCCAGTTTTTAAAACTAGGCATGATTTATTCTGGACATGTTATGAAAAACTCGGCACATAGAGTTCAAACCTGGATAGGCGCGCTGTAAACTCGACGTATAGCGGGGTAAACTCGTATAGACAGGGTCAAAAAATTGAATATTTGTGCTCCAATTAAATTGTTGGAGGCATTTTATGTTAAAAGTGTTAAAGCAACTGTTTTTAGGGTATTTCGAGGGTACTGAATCCGAAAATAGATGTTAACAGGTGCGCCGTTTGCGTTTTCACCTTCAAAAAATTCGAAAAAAACCAAAATGG
>JAMKCH010069335.1:0-19358 GCA_023653785.1 Ophioderma brevispina
TCGTTGCACCTGGGCGTCTTTCCGGTTGTAAATGGCGCAATGTGTTTCGTGCATTGGGCCGTCTTCCGGGAAATGGCGCGATGTATTTCGTTGCAATATGGGCCCCGTTTCCGGGGAAATGGCGCGATGTGTTTTGTTGCAGCTGGGCCGTGATTGACTTTACGCTTACTAATTACATGTGCCGGAAAAAAACGGCCCCGAGATGCAGTGAAACGCAAGCTTTGGTCTCGTTGAATATGGGCCGTTAAAAATAAAAAATAGATGGCTTCGTTGCATTTGGGCCGTCGGCCGGCCCCAACCCAAAAAACGACCCGGTCCGGGTTGGGTTAATGAATGGGATTTAGGCATGGGCCCCATGCTCCCTTACCAAACACTTTGGTGCAGTGAGAAATATGTCAGTCCATGCTAACAGATTCAGTACGATTGTAGGAGCTTCAACAGAAGAAGGCCCATAGGCCAACTGCCTATACCTTGCATCATGTTTGTCTCTTGTAAACCTTTAAAGGCACTATCAGTGATTTTTCTAAATCAGAAAAGGAAAATCGAAAAAATCATTTCAAAAATCATATTTGTTGCAGTCTGTAAACAAGTTACAGGTACCCTAACATCAGCCTGAATGATAGGCCAGAAAAGCAACCTTCTTTTTTTAAAAATATAAGGACAAATCGGATATATTAGTTATTACTGGCGGTTTACGGGGACACTTACTAAAAAAACGGAACTGAATGGAGAGTTATATCTTTTGAACACTGCCGTTTCTTCCTTTGCCTGTCATTCTCTGTGGGAAAAAATAACTTATGAGAATTCTACAGACGATTATCCTTCACTTTTAAGCTATTCCTGCCAAAATTCATTACTTTGACTCTTTGGATTGAATCCTGATAGTGTCTTTAATGAAGTCAATGATGAAATCTCTCTAATCACTTAGGTTAAAAGATACAAGTTGGGTCAAACTTTTTACAGTGACCTCGGTCTGATCAGTGATTGTTAGGTCAAAGGTTACAAAATAGCATGAAACTTAAAACCATGTTTAATTATACAATTACCTACACCATAAGGTTTATCATTTTAGGCATATTTTACAGATGAGCTTTAAATTTTTTTTTTGATAGTCACGGATGATATAAATAATACTTGTGTCTAAAAAAAGAGCAGCAAATTGTAATCCTTGTCTAGTATGGCTGTGGTTACTACAATGAAAACAAAATCTCTTTAAGATGGGAAAATTAGGGCACAACATTATAAAAAATTGTAGAAAAGATGGATACTTAGAGCTATACGACAACTGCAAAAAGTATAGTGAACTTGGTTACCACCACTCACTTCTGAATAAGTAGTTTCTTGACAAAGTGTAATCCACACCATCATGGTGACACTGTTTACCAGAATATAACCAAATATGTGTGTGAAGAGCATGATGGTGATGATGATTATATCATATGGTACATTTTAATGAAAAATGAGGCATTTGCTAGGCAGATAAGACTTGAAAGAAATCGAGACTGCTAGCGGCTATCTTTTTTTTTTCTCCAAATTGTTGCAGGGCAAAAATTACCTAAAGCTGACATGGAATTCCATCCATGCAACACTTTTTAACTTCTGTAAAAATACAGCAAAAAGAAGGCAAACATTCAGTGTGTTTTGATATTATTATTTTTCTGTATTTTTTGTTTATTAGCCGGGTAGATTCATTCAGCTGTTCAGGACACTGCTCTCCAATGATGCCCAGGGATCCAGGACGAATGCGGACAGCCAGGGTTTTTCATCCTATCTTAATCTAAAATGGCTGCGAATTACATAAGAGGAGTGATTCTCCATGTATATAGGGGACCCACCCGACGGCTGAACGTCCCCTTCCGAAGGATGGGATATTATCATTGTCCGTTTGCGCAAGTCAAAATGAACCACAGGGAGAGCGGCATTCCAGTTTTAATCAATAGTCCTTACAAATATTAAATCCCAATTAATATCCCAGCAAGTGGCCCACACCAGGGGTTGGCTCAAACGAGGGACCCTTCAGCACCAAAGGCGAATACCCTAACCAGGGGGCTGCGCTCTCCCTCAATTAGTGTAATTGAATGATATTTATGTTCCACAAATGTTTGATCTTTTGGTTGGATTCCAAGGCTGCCCCCTTGATCTTAATCGCCCTTTTCCCTTCTCCCACGACTCCCTTCTGTCCCCCCTCTCTTGCCCGGTCCCCTGTCGGCCTCCACACCCTGTGCTATGACATGAATGTTGAAAGTTAGAATTGACTTGCAAAACCACTCTATTGGAGGCATTTCGTGTGATCCCCAGCCTCGTCCCCTGATTAACCTAAAAAAGTTAAGACTATTCTTGTTATCATTGAACCGTTGGGTTAAGTATAGTATGTGTGCCCAAATTGACGTGCAATTTGATCATGTGTTGCAAGAAATTTGCAATTTTGTATTTTTGTCTGTGAACGGACAGAAAATTTACAGTATTAGTGGTCTCTATGGGGGCACGTGATACAAATATTTACTCCTTATATATTTACTCATATTTACCCAAAAACATTAGATCGGATCACCTAAATATGGGGAATAAAGCTTTTTCCTCCAGACTATCTATTGAAACAACACAGAAGATGATTAGAATCAAGAAATGCCTTTTAACATTTTTCTGACTCAAAGTAATTTGCGCACATGAAGGTATTGAGGATATTTGAAAAACTTAGCTCTACAAGGTGCAATACTTTTTTTTATTTTTAACACAATTTTTTGCCACGCAACGATTCCTGCAAAATCAGTCATTAACCGTGTTAATTGATCTTTCTTTTTGATCATCGGTTTAGAAAGGAAACTTCAAAGTGGAGGGCATGACATTTAGAGACTTGGGTCTACACGCTCCATTGGAAAATTAATTTCAACACATGCAATCAAGACCGTGGTTTAATTAATCAATTTCCTTGCATCAAATATTGCCAAAAATATTATGATGATGACTCTAATTAGGGAAAGATAGGAGTTGTTGTTTTGCCTATCTAATACTGTCACATTGGATGGGGGTTTTTTGAGTAGTGGATGCCCGGGTTTGCACTACAATAAAAAGTATTGGGACTGTCCCCCCAAAAATCAATACTGGCATGTGGCATGATAGTAATAGGCCAAAAACAACCAAGTTTGAACTTTCATTCTCATCATACTTAGGTTTTACAATGTTACTCTGGACTCATAATTTTCTTGGACAGTTTCGAATGTACGCCCGCTTCACCGCAAAATGTGCACAATTGTGGGGTACGTAGACGCAAGTACACGCACGAAATGCACGCGTTTGTTATGTCCAAGAAATAGGCCCAGAGTATAGTTGTTTTAATTTAAAGGCTGACTCAGAGATTTCAAAAATAATTTTTCCGTATATTAATTAGAAATAGCCGGCTTAGAACTGAAGATAGCACTAAAATGCTGGAATTCCAAAGTTTGAGATGAATCAGATCTTTGTTTTATGCAGTAAACATTTATGTATAGGATTACGTGCCATAGGATAGTGTGTAGAACAAAAATTCCGGAATCCGGGGAAATTTATGAAAAAGATAGCTGATTTTCTTATTGAGGAACTTTGATTTGAGCTTAGCTATTTCACACAGTGATAGTATATGGGACAAGCATTATGTACATGCGAAAAAAAAAACAATGATTTGTTTGAAAATTGAGGCACCTCCTCAGGAAATCTCTGGGTCAGCCCGCCTTAAAGAACATAAGGCAATTTCAATCATTTTTCAGTTAAAAAATATAGCTATAAATTCCGGGTACTGCTGCTGTAATGATGATCAGTAATCTGACTGATACGGACATAAGGAAACCGTGTTTTCGAGAGTTTGTTCTGTATGCCTTCGGCATAATAATGGTATTTGGGCAATACAGAGGAGGGATCTCAAAAAACTTGCAGAAGCGTCCATAGGTGCTTCGTTTCCTTGGAATGTTTGGGCTATGTAACGGCTTTTCTAAAAATTGTTAGTGCGTTAGGGAATGTTTATGGCCCTTATTGGTTTAAGTTGGCCACAGGTGTTACACATTCAGTGGCGTAGCGGGGGGGGGGGGGGGCAGCCCCACCGTGGGGAATCTTGCCACCCGCAAAAAATGAGGTGATTTTACATAGGCCCATAAGACTATACTAACAAATTTTCAAATGCTTGCCCCCCCAAAATATAGGTGCCCCCCCCTGAAAAAAAAAGCTGGCTACGCACGGCACATGCTAATAGTAATCTAAAATTAATGGGACAACCCCCCCGCCAATAACAGTGGTTTCAAGTTGCTAACTTCTTGAGTTTATATACCTGCACAGAGTTACATACATAAGTCTTGAAATGAAAGAAATGCTCTTGCAGTACAACCTATAGAGTCCATTTATCTACTGTATGACCAATTCACATGCAAATCAATATGGAAATGGTGTAATCAAGATCATGGATTTCATTAAGGCATTTCTGCCCCATTTCCGCAGACTTCTCCACATTCTATATTATTATGACATTGAATAAAATAAGGGCCCAACAATGATAGTTTAATAGTGAAATGTTCAAAGAAACCAAGCATTTCAGGAGAGGTGATAAACCTGAAGCCTAACAATTACCCTGTATTTTTCAAATTATATATTTACTGTAAAAAAAAATCCAAACTAGCTATGCTGGGTTGTGATAAGATTCCATCACAAAACTACATGTGATTTGATATTTTCCATTGTCCGTTAGTGAAACAGGAATCTGCATAAACATTCATTGAGTTAAAGGTGCCTGGTTTTCCGATTATTTTGTATTGTGTTCTCTTTTGATATGAGAGCCTGGCAAACTTTTTGGCCCCCCCACATACACCCCATCAAAGTTACCAGTGGGGAAACAAACTTGCGATATTGACGGGTTCAGACGCAACAATATACATGCATGGTTGCCAGCCCCTATTCAATAATGTGTAATATTGTGGTTAACCACAAAAACGGTGGTTTTTTTGTTTATATTTGGGAATGAAAAAGATTTGAGGGCTCAGGACTTTAGGAGACAAATGAGGAAAATCAGCCTTTCCATCTGAAATCAAAATTGTTACTACTTCGGGTAAATCAGGGCGGTACCAAAGATGATCAGAACATGCACCTTTAAATGCAAAAAGAGTAATAAAATTACTTTATATTTTTTGTATCAGTTGTTATTTGGTTACTGCGTACAGTTCTGGGTACCCTTACTATAAAAAAAAGCTTGCCCTAAAGACAAATGGTCGTAGCTCAGATATCCAATCTTTGATCTCTTGAACGAATGCACAGCATTGTTTAATATGGTACTTCTTGTTCTTAACCCAAATAAAATGCCAAAAAAAACTGTCGGCCTAAATGGAGAGGCTCCATATTGCAGCCTAATTTCCATGATCAAAAATCTCTTGCTCATCAAACAATTTGTTTTCTTGGCAGTCAGTTCTTTGGGATTTCTTGGTGTTACATTGCACGAACCTTGTCCCATGCGCATACTTCATTGAGGATTATATGTCTGATATGGTGGAATAAAAGCTTTAATCCCATACTGAAGTCTTGACATTACACTAGTTTATGCAATATTACACCATGTTGGAAAATAATCAATTTTTTTCCAAGAAGACAAGTGACGTTGGTGAACCCAAAGAAATTATTAATACTCAATCAATTTGAACAACATGAATGATGTGTATAAACTTACTGCATTTGCAAATACTTTTTCTTCATTCAAGTTCCAATCACTAACCCGGACCGGGTCATTTTGCCAGCCGACGGCCCAAATGCACCGAGGGCCAATCTATTTTTTTTTTAACGGCCCAGAGGATGGCAAACGAGAGCCATAATTTGCGTTTATTGCTCTCGGCAGGATTTTTCCGGCACAGGACATAAGTAGCGTAAAAGTCCATAACGGCCCAGATGCAACAGAAGGAACATCCGCGTCATGTCCGGAGACGGCCCAGATGCAACGAGAACATCGCGGTCATTTTCCCGGAAGACGCCCAGATGCAACAACCGAGGGCAACATCGCGTCATATTCCGGAAAGACGCCCCAGATGGAACGCGGACAATCGCGCTGCGAATGCAATTATTTAAAAACCGGGGATATAAATAAATAAATAAATAATGGATGTGTATTGCACACTGATCTGCATGAAATTTGTAGCTTATAGTTCGCCCGTCGTGAGTGGCGCTATTACGCTACATCATCGTCGTTCGTGGCGCTTTATGATGGCTAGTCATGCTCACGGTTTTTACGTCATGAATGCGTGTATGAATAATTGAAAAAAAACAAAATAGCTTATCGAAAAGGTTGGCGCCTATCACATAGAAATCGAAAATTGTCTAGTGCCTGTGTACCCAGTGCACCGCCTGATGAAGCAATACGCCTTCTGCGGGCAAACCGTCAGAAACTGCAGTGAAAAGCATCGCATCATTTCCCGGGAATGAAGTCCAGGTTGAACGAGGAAAATCGCGTCATTTTTCCGGGAAGACGGCCCAGATGCCCTTGCAACAAGGAGGAACATCGCGTCATTTTCCGTAAAGGACGGCCCAGATGCAACGAGGGGAACATGACGTCATTTTCCGGTAACGACGGCCAGATGAAATGAGGTCCAATGAGAGTCATTTGCGCGAGAAAAAATAGTTCTTGAAGGCCGAGATGCAACGAGGAAACTATTTTTTCCGACACCACTTACTGGTACCCCGTTTTCGTTGGCTCTCATGGCATCTCGGCCGCGTTAGGTTAAGAGATTTATAATTACAGGCATATTTATAATGGTCAAGTTAATTTGCAAGGTCTCTAAAATCAAACAATTTAATTACTCATGGTTGTCATTTTTACCTAAAAGGATGTACGTCTTTGTGAGGTGCTCAATAAATGGTATGTATATTCAGGCCATACGCAGGATTATTTGGGGGGGCCGGGGGACTTTGAAAAAAGTGGACCTTTTTTTTCGAAAAGTGGCACTTGTTTGTTAATATTAATTATTTATTTTTTAAAACTGACCTCCCCCTAATTAGTCTTTGGACTTTCTGACAATCTCACCAACAAAAAGTAGACTTTCTTGTCTATTTTTCTCTCTATAATTTTGGACCTTTTAAGAAGTGGACTTTTTTCCCCTTGGGGGAATTTTTTTTGGGGGTGTGCGGCCGCACCCCCAAAAAGTTCGGTACGGGCCTGTGTACATTATAGTCATTGCATCATGGGAAGACTGGTCTATTAATAAACCGTATTATAAAGCGCGAATTTGACAGATGACAATAATTTGTTTTCATAATCGGCATTTCGGCCCAACTTCCTGCGACACAATTAAGGTATATTGCTAGATGATAGTGTCATACCCGCCCAAAGGCCCTAATGATTTTATGATGCGAGCCTGTCAAATTTGGAGAATTCAAGATACCTCTCTCTTGCCTGATATTAAAAAGACATTACCTGTCATGGTTGTTAGAAAGATTTCTTTTTATTGTAATCTGGTCTATTCATCTTTCATTTTAATCTTTTTAAAAAAAAAAAAATTTTATATTATTTTGTAAATTCCAAACCTTATAAGGCCAAGCGGGGTGGATTATCCATCAAATTTAAAGCCTAGCCACTCTGAAGCCTTACGCCCCATGATCCCCACCCCGTTGCCTATCCCCCCAAAAAAATAACTCCAACGAGTAACCCACTCTTGGGCAAAAATGGGAGAATGAGAATGTTTTTTTTTTGCCCCTTCTGAAAGTCGTTGATTCATCCCCCACCTCGTCCAGCCAAATTTTTTGTGGTGGGGACAAATTTGTCCAAAAATGGATTTCTACTGAAATTTTTACTGGTTTTCATCAAAAAAAAAAGCATATTAAAACGCCTATGTTTTGCCTCCCTACCTCACAAAGTATATTTTGTTGGCCTATTAGCCCTTTGGGGTGACTTTTTGGGAAGTCTTGGAAATGGTGTTCCTCGTGCTGCTGCCAATGAATGGGAGGTTTGTGACATATAACAAAACAGGACAGTTATTTTGTCTCTGTTTGCAAACATTTTTTTGTTTTTTAGGGTAGGCCAACAAGGCGTAGTAAGTTGTCCTGTGCTAATGGGCAAAATAAAAAGCATGAAAGAGTTAAAGAGTGTTTTCTGTTCTTAGGTGTTTGATGTGTTAGCGAATTACTCGATAAAATTTTCTGAAATTCACAAATGTATTTTCAACGGTGCTTATCAGAAATCTGAAAAGATAAAAAAGAGGGTGTGTCACCGACTTTGTTTTTAGATATACCAAAATTAAAAAGGTTGTTTTTTTTTTTTTTTTTTTTTTTTTTTTTTTAAAACGTATAAAAAAAATACCATTTGCTGAATCGCTCGACAAAATAAAAACTAATCGATAATTTTTTTTAATTTCAAGTATGTTGAGGTCCCAATTGTGTGCTTTAAAAGTTGAAATAAAAATAGGGGTCACCGACTCACCGACTTTTTCAACTACATGCTAAAGAACCATCAAATTTGACACTTTTATCAATATGGGCACATCGTTGGAGCGGCGGCAAGAAAAATCGGCGACACATTCGGCACGCAGGAACGCAGGCGTGTAAAGATGCGCGATTTTAATAAAAGCAAAAAATAAAAAAAATAAAAAAAATAAAAAAAATAAAAAAAATTCTTTGCACCTCAAAACACAAATTCTTATTTGTCGATGATGGGCTTAAACAGAATGATGAAGGTGCAAAACCAGCATGCGCATACACAGATCCACACGTCAAACCCCCTTAAGACATTAGGTAAATCATTTTAAATTGGCAATATCTCTTTTGTCGAATTCCATGCACACATACAATTTCAAAACATAAGAAACAAGATTTGGTGACATAATAGCCCTAGTGAGTGACAAAATGAGTGCGACAGGTAATCGATCACTTGTGACTGTTTCATCCCAGGCATAGTGCTGTTTATATTTGTAACCATAGATACAAAAAGGTGACTGGTGGGACAGCGTCAACGATTATGTTAAAAATTTAAATAAAATCGACAGTTTATTCACCTATTGCTTGGTGTAGCATCGGCCTATCGTTCATGTGTTGTCAAATCTTCTTTCCCTCATTCATGACTTGTCAATGCTTACTTTCATGATATCATATTAACCCTCGGAAACCCTGGGTTAGAGTTCATTTTCAATTTTTACCAAACAATTGCACATTTTCATGATGATATTTGGATTACGGCCCGACCTGAAAAAGCATTCAATGAGACAAAACAAAGCCGTAGCAGAGATTGTAAATTTTCTAGCTAATCTGATTTCTAGATTTTTTTCACATTCACTCTATGGACAAATGGCAGAGAATGGGGTTTTTCAGATATTTCCTCCTTGGTTCAGATTTTTTGTGAATTACACCACTTGCATCACCTGCATTATGTTCCTATCATATTATTACCTTTGAGTTTGCAGGTGATGGCGAGTTCCATTTGTGACCCACCCCTTCACAGTCCTACATTGTAAACAATTGTTTGTGTCCTAAGGTAGGCGTTTGTTAGTGATAGGCCAATTGTTTCCTGTAGATTTAAGGGGGTACGTTTGAAATCTTTCCAGGTTGACTATAGTTGAATCAGAGATGATTCTCCCACCACCCCACCCCCAAAATACAAAAGTTTGCATTTTTACGAACATCTTCTCGACTCGGCATGAAAATTTGTGTTCAATGAGTCCCAAACGTGGTTTTGAGATGCCTTCCCAATCTGACTGCAGTCATTTGGAGGACATCTAAAAACCAGAATTTCATTTTATATACTGTAAAGAGTGGAAAATTTTCGCGCTACATATTTTCGCGCTTTTTTTTTCGCGCACTCTGAGCTAGCGCGACAATTAAAATAACCGCGAAATTTTATTTGTGTGTGGGTCTATGTAGGATCGCTGAAACGGCGAATTTAAAAACAGCAAAAAATGGTTTAAAAATGCGATGTGATGTTGAGAAACGCGAAAAATTACACGCGCGGAAAATTATCACTTTTAAAGTAACCTATACGAAGGCCATTAAACCGATCCAGAATTCAAAGGGTTGTAGGTAAACTTTCTATCACTTTTCCCTGTAATGGTGCTTTAGAAAAGACTTTTATACCATCTTCTTGCCAAATATTTGTGTCATTTCATCTATTTCTCCCCTGGTGTAAGACATATCCACCATCTTTTTAGGGTTCTTCCTCTGTTTTGTTGCATTCTATCCATTAAACGGAAGCTAGTACTTTGCATTAATTAAGTCAAGTACCTGAAAGCCTTTTTGAAATAAGAGTTTCATGACATGTTTACAAGCACTATCTTAATACTCTCCCCAAAAAACAAAGCACTTTCCTATGATGTCAACAATCCATGTAATACAATTCGGTTCATTTGTGAAATAGTAAAACGAGATCAGTGTCTGACCATACGTTCGACGTAAGCCATGTTAAAGATTCTTGGTTGTTTTTTTTTTGCTTATGAGAAGTAAGTCAATCCCTAGGCATGCAAAATGTTAAGTACACTCAAGAAAAAACTTGACCGATTGCACCAAGGCCTTACAGAGTAATTCCCCTCCTCTTCCAAGAAGATCAAGAGAATCTAATTTGGTTTACCAGGACACTTGCGGACATATAGGGCAGTTCCTGACATTAATATCCGTTCGTTTTTAACTGTATCGTGACTACAACCTACTTACAGTCTAGTATAAGCCGACCTACGAGGTTGTAGGAAATGTTGTTGGACTGATTACCTTGATAACGTTTTGAGTAATGGGTTCAGTAATTACACATTACTTAAAAGCAAGTAAATATGCTTTGGGTTTTAGGAACCATATAAACATATTTACAAGATAAAACATCTTGTTAATCCTATAATTATTGATTCAAGTATTTGGAATGTAACTGATTACCTTGTAATGGTTGAGTAATTAGGTTCATGAATTACACATTACTTTAAGCAAGGACAACAAAGGAAACATGCAGAGTTATAGTGGCTTAAGGTGAGTGTAGATTTTTTGTGAGCTGGTTAGAAAATAGTTAAGTAATTTATTCTGTTAAGAGTTAAAAATTTAACCAAAAAGGAAAAATGATGCATGGCATATAAAGGAGGTGAGCTCTCTTGATTTTTATGTGTCTGTTGAGTGAGGACTGAGATAGCCACATCCGCAAACACAATTTAAAAATTACCAGTTAAAATTAACTTGTGATACATGTTTTCAAAGTGGTTCTTTTAAGGCCCCAAAAGGTGTTGTATCTTAAAGGGCCAAAATGCATTTTTTCACAGCTGTTTGAAAGTCTCATTTATTAGGACAAAACCGAATAAACAAAAATTATCGTCGGTGACACAGTTTTGACACACTGATTTGGAAATATTGTGCAACTAACTATATTCAGTGCAAAATTTTACGAAATTCATTGCGGCCGCAAATATGATTTTTCTTAAAAATCTAGTTTTGCACGTCTTTCTATGGAGGAATAGCAATCTATAGAGGGCGCTATAACATGCACATCATGACCTTTGTACGCCTATATGGAAAGATTCCCGCAATGATATTGTATGATTTTTGACAGAGATGATAGCTCTTGATGTCCCCCTACTTATATCAGTTTGTCAAAATCATGTTTTTTATCGCCACGCTCTAAATTGTTCTACAAAATAAAAGAGACAATTTGTATGGGGTTCAAACAAAGCTGTGTTTTATAAAGGGCTATTTTCCATTTTTCTAGTGTATAGAACAAGTTACAATGACCCAATTTATTCTGTGACCCTATTGAAGAAAATAAACCACCAAACAACTACTGGCCATATTTAAGCCCCCCCCCTAAAATTCCAATGTGATCTATGATGAAGGGTGTTTGACCAGATTCTTTACTAACAGGCATTGAAAATGGCAGGCTTAAAATCAATTAAAGTTTGCATTTCTGTGGATACACTAAAAGATGACATCTCATTATGGGCACCCCAGAAATTGGTTGATTTTCCAGAAAAATTTTAAAGTGCCTTAACTCTGCAATCATTGAATTTTGCCTTTTTGGCCTCTTTAATTAGCCAAAGGAGACCTATAATAATTACAGCAAAATGTGACGTATGGCAACATGACTTGGTGAATTAATAGGAAATACCAGTAATTATCATTGATTTAATTTGGGAAAAAATTGTTAACTTAAAAATCCGGTCGGGGTTAGGGATTAACCCTGCGTTTAAAAGACATAATGTCCTACCCCCACCCCATAGTAGGGGTCAACAAAACCTTTGAAAAAATTTGACCTCAAAATGACAGTAACCATTCCAGAGTTACCTGGGTGTGTGCATTGAAATGGCAGTGTTTTGGAGCCAATTGCTAAATGAGTGTTGTACTTTCTGTTTCCCTTTGCAGAACGAGCTGACGTGGAGGAACATTCCTGTATCATTTGCCTGAAGAGCACTCAATGTTGACAATCAAGAGAGGATGAGGGCTCGATTCAGACAAGGGTCTTGGCTGATGGCATTTTGGAAAGGTATGGATGGTAGTTTGTATTGATTATAGCAGTGGATTTGCTAGCTTTTATTGTGGATTTATCACGCGCGTTTGGAAATAAAAGATTTCAGAGAGTTTGAAATAAAAAGATTTCAGAGAGATCTTTTCCCAAATTTCTCTTTGGTTTAAAATTAGTTTTATTCTTTCCCAGAGAAAGAAGCCACGTTACATAAGTCTGAAAAACCGGATTTTGACCTGCAACCTTATCAGTGGCAGTCTATTTTTTTTTTGACGTTGGGGATGGGGTGATGAAAATTTATTGCTGACAAGATCCATTACTAGCAATTTAGATAAAAAAAATAAAAAAAATAAAAAATTGTTTTTTTTAAAAAATGTAATTGTCATTAGAAAACAAATTTACCATTTTTAAAACTATTATGGTAAAATATGAGATATTTTTGCCAAAAAACAATGCACGGGCATCAACATGTGGGGGGGAGATCATTATTGACATCCCCTCTATTCAAAAATATTGGGGGTCTATACCCCTCCCCACGTGGGTGACGCCTAGAACCTTAAACTAGCCCTCTAACCACTTGACTACAGTGGCTCTGGAGGGGAACCGAGACGTGATGATCACTCTATAAGTTAAGGTTCAAAGTGTTGATGTATTTCCTATCAGATTGCATCAGAATGAGTATTTTTACTAATTATTAAGATATCCTATTAAGATCACTAATAAATTTTTAGAAATTTGTACATTGCTCAGGAAAAATATAATTAGGAGAATACTAAAAGATGAGATTTTTTGTTTTGGCCATCTTAGATGGTGTCCTAATGGATGGGCATCCAATATTTTGAAGCTGGTGGATGCCGGCACAGCCGGTATCCACCACGAATTCGATAAAAATTGGATGCCATCCATTTGACACCATATCTAAGATGGCCAAAACAAAAAAATATTAATATTTTATTCTCATTAGTATTATAGAATTGTGTAATTTGCTTTTTATCGACATAATTTATTTGTAAATATTCTAACATCATTTTTTTTATTCATTTAAATAATTGCACTCGTCTTGAAAACAAATGTTTCAAACCAAAGAACCAAAGTCATCACGCGGTGATAGTCACGCTGCGTAAATTGCATTTGCGTACTAACACGAAATGCACGACGCAGTATAAACGCGCCGTTTGCGCGTGTCATATATTCGACTACCGCGTAATTGCTGCACGCACTATATCCATCTATTACCAGTAATGATGGCGGGGCTTGGACCTAATCCAATCAAATTCTTGTTCACATGATAAACCACGCCCAATGAATAAGGAATAAACCTGGTAAAGAGCTACGGAAATAGTACCCTAGATCGCACTTCTTTCACCAATGCCAGTGATTTTGATTGAGATTGAGCATAAATGTCAGATGGATGGTCTTCAGAGACACATTTTTTGGAAATTCAAAATTCTGACATGCTCATAAAAAGAATCAATAGGTGTGTTTCTATTGGGACCATTTACCGGAAAAGAGACGGATAAGGGATTAAATGTGCTCAATAGAAACTGACCTTCCTCACTATTTACTGGTAAATCAACCCGGCAAAATTTTCCTTCTCGAGGAGGAAGGAAAATAGCGGCGTCACTTACCGGTAAACGCCAATAGAAACACACTCCATTCCACTACAGTGCGCATGTAGGTGAGGAAACGGAAATTGATAATACCGCGTGATTACGATTGATGATAGGCCCTACGTGTGGCAGTAGACTAGAGAGATGAGGGCCAGGATTCGGCGGTGCCTCCTTGATCATACGTACATCGCCTCTCACCGCTTGTACAACTCATTGTACCTTCAAACCCTTCTCTGATGTTCACGGACATTTAACCCATCTAACCTATCATTTGCCTCTGAATTTTGACTGTAAAATGTCAAAATCGACATCAATCCCACTATCGCATGTCCCGCCGTATTTTGGTTGAAAAGGTAAACCCACAATATTTTGCGTTGACCTCAGTGTACGACCTTTTGCTGGCAAAGTTTTATGTGGAGTTGATCGACAGCAGCCAGGTAGTATTTACCGGTAAACAGCGCCCAATAGAAACTGACCGTTATCCACCTTTTCCTCGCTCTTTCCCGGTAAGAGATTTACCGGTAAAATGAAGGATCTTCAATAGAAACACGCTTAATGAGGCATCCACATTATCTGCTTCATGATTGCAGGTTCTGCTGTCAAAAGTGCAGTAAGATTATGGATGGATTAAAGTCAAGTTAATTTTTGATGAGCAATGCCTGTTTAGGTTGCAGAGGAATGAAGAAAGCATACCCGCTAATCATTAGATGAAACATAATGGAATTGCTTTCAACAACTGCTAATTAGGCCTAAAAAATAATTGCTATTGGCTTCATGGACCAAAAAAGTGGTTGGCTGTTTGGGAGTTTAAATTTAGTTTTCACATTGTTAACAAAAAATACAGTTATGCTTTATTTGCAAAATTTACCCCAAAATCATTATATTTTATCCTAACCAAAAAACCACCTAAAATGCAAAAAATATTTTAGACTTGGGTATGGTTAGGTGAAACCAATTACACTATTATTTTTCAACAGGTCTCTGTATTATTTACTACCTGCTTCCATGCTCTTCATTTAGTAGGACAATACAATTGATATGAATATCAAAAATACATATCCAGTGAATATTTGAGCATTAAAAATGCCAATGCAATTGTACTTTAGTAACTTGAATTTTTATTAAAGGCATTTATTGGTATGAATCTATCGGCACATATATAATGAAATATCCCTAAATATGACGTACCAGATGGTTTTCATGGTCAGTATTCCTTGTGAAGAAAACACAATTTTCATGCTTAACTTTCGAAGCAGTAGATGATTTAACGAAGCCGCCATGTTATTATTTATGCTATCGGTTTGCCACAAGCCATGTTTAGTCTTTCACACCAATTGAAAGATGATCGGTGGTTAGTCAAGTCCTGGCCTGTATGAAAGACTATTGCGTTTACTTTTAACATTGAAAATTAAAAACACAGCTATCATACAAAGAAGCGCTACTCGGTACATTGAAAAAGTACGTAGATTGCTGAACCGCGCATTAGTGGGTTTCGAACACTGATCTCTATACAATGGATTGGAAACCTGGGCTTCGTAATTGAGGCACTGACGGCCATATTGGTCGTCCAAAAAGAGCCCAAGCAGGTGGTTAAGAGCCAGTCATTTACACAAAATTTGTTCCCAAGCCAATTCATTGAGCTCATTGTATTTGCGCGTATGGGATGGCATATCTCTAAAACGTGCACCCGGGATACAACTTCTGTTAAACAGGCGTCTCTGGAATGCTATTGTGTTCGGTAGACCAAGATGTCCGCCCGTTGCTCCATTCATCTAATATACAATTACTGTTGTGTAGCCAATCCATTGTATAGAGATCAGTAGTTACAGTGCGACTGCGATCAAACTATAAATATTACGCGACCCCTTTTAAAATGTCCACGTTTTCATGGATTGTTAGTGTTTAGGCCAACTAAAACTTTTGTTAATCACAAAATGATATCTAAAACACCCCTCTTTACATTTTTCTCAAATCACTGAGGTTTAAAAAGTGTAGTTTTTTGCAATAAAAATTTCTAAACAAACTTCGCTCCTATCCTTTGTGTGCTCAACGAAGTTCAATAAGGATGAGGCTTGTGGCAAACTTGCTGAAGTCACGTGATATATTTTCGCTGGCTTCTGTTTCGGTATTGCACGCGGCGTTGTAAATATACCACAGGGAATAAACATGGTAGCTTCCATGATTACTGTACAGTTGTGTACATTTGTCGGAATAAATCTGGATTTTTTTCGCAATGAAAAACATCTGGTACGTTTTATTTGGGGATATTTCATTATATATGTGCCGATAGATTCATACCAATAAATCACTTTAAGCATAACTGCATTGACTGGTTTCTATTTATTTTTTAAACTTGTTTCATATACACAAACACCACACCAATTAAGGCATAACACGCAAACTTCTGTGAACATTGCATCCACACACTGTCATTTTACATTTAGAAATTTGTGTTAATAAAAACAGTCCTCTCCCTATATGTGGGGAAGGGGGAATAGGATGAGCTTTTGAATAATGATATATAATTTAAATGAAGTTGCTTGGAAACATGCAACAAGGTTGGCTTCACGGTAACAAAAGCTTCATTGATGACATTCTGTGACACAAAATTGAAGTCTTATTAGCTATACTTTGATTACTACCAAATAGGCGGGCCTCATAACAGTGCGAACTGATAAGGAATAATATAGGCGCAAGGCAATGCAAGAGACACAGAGGGTATATTATGCGTGCCGCGTGCGATTCTGTGCAAACGCTCGAGTACATTTGGTTTACTTTTACGCGCGGAACGATAACAACCGAATAATTCCCGCCTATTTGGTGGTAATCAAAGTATAACAAAAGTAACAAGTGTTTGAATGGGCCAGACACCATCATTTATGCTATAACGCAATAAAAGCAGAGTGAGAACGGTCCATTTCCGATTCAAATTGGGCACTATATTCCCGGACTATAAATTAGACTAATGGTTCAGATGATATAAGCATTTCATTTTTAGGTAAGTCAGAAGAATAAGGTTGTGGATCATGAAATGCATGCCACTTATAAACTCCCTTGAAGTCAATTTTCAGAAATGTGACCTACTCTGATTATGCCGGATACAAGTCGCAAACTTTGAAGATGAGAAGTTTTTATTACATAATCACAGTCTGCAACATTTAAAGCAATATTAGCACATTTTTTTGAAGAGCACCCTCAATTTTTCAAAAATTTTGAGATTCTTACACGGTTGCATTGGAAACGGGCTAGTAAACTATACCTGTGGATGGTTAAGCTCGAAAATGTCTATGTGTCACAAACGAAGGAATTTTGTAATTAGAATAATTAATATCGGGATCCCGGTAATAATTCAACGGCTGCTGGAAACGGCCTTCCAATGTGAAATAGCCGGGAAATAGCACCATGTACATATCTACGCTCATCCATTAGTTGTTTTATTGGTTCAGGCAAGTCAAGTTAGATGTATATACAACATTTAAACCAAGATCACACAACTTACTTGTCTGGAGCTGTGGTGGCCTGCGGCCGACATCCATCGACCTTCAATGCCATTAGTTGTTACTGGGAATTGGACGCTGTCACGCGACCTTGACCGGAAGTGGTCGAGTCACGTGACAAAAGTTGGTCGTAAGTTCTTGGAAGGTGGTGGCGCCCCTCGTCTTTGTTGAGGTCGCTCCCGGTTAAGTCAAGTTAGAGGTTATTTTCTTGAGGTGGCGCTATTTCATCATGGACGGACATAAACGTAGCATTTCCAGCTCCGCCGTTAAGTCTAATCTGGGATCCCAATTTTAATTACAAAATCACTTATTTTAAGATAAATACGCATTTTTTAGCATTCTCTTTTTGCAGGTATAGTTTCGTAGACAATTACCAACATAACTCTGCAAAAATATCAAATTTTGAAAATTGGGGGCGCTCTTCAAAAATGTGCTAATATTGCTTTAAGCTTTGAGAGGTTTCACATATCACATTTCCCTAAAAAAATGGAAAGCCCTGATTTCTGCACAGATGTAAAGCTTTCAAAAAAATATCCCCATCTGAAAGGATTAAGCTGAGAATTATTTCTTTGGTGAAAAATTTATGAAATTTCTAATTTTGTATAGGAGCAAAATTTTATATTGAAATGTAAGGAAATTTGTTTTCACTTGTAAGACACAAGGTAAGAAATCTATTGGGTGCCTAATTTATATGAACTACGACAATACATTAATGCCTTGAAATCTCTTGTTGCACCTTCAATATAATGCCAAAATTATTTTTAAGGCAACGAAAATAAAAAATCCTGTTTTACGGCCCGACCGACCCTGATTTTTCAGTTTTGCAGAATTTTTTAGTTTTTTCCAAAAATCATGTAAAATCAGCCTGTTTTTAGCCCAAATTTATCAATTTTGGCATTTTTTTTTTAGAAAATTTGTTTGTAAAAATTTTTCATTTTTTCTCTTGGTTTTTCAGATTTTGGGTCTATTTAGGCCAATTTTGAGCTCCAGAAAAGATAAAAAAATTTAAAAAAGAAAAAATTCGCCCGACCGACCGACCCTACTCGAAAGGTACGCTCGCCCGTAAAACAGGGTTTTCTTTTTTCGTCGCCTAAATGAAATTTTATTTTTAAATGAAAAATGCATGCACTCTTGGAAAAGGCCATGTGATAGATTTTGTAAATTGAGAAAATCAGAGCTGTCCATTTACTGGTTTTTAGCTGAACTTAAGATGCAAAAACTGTACCATTTTTAATTTGTTAGATAAAGTACAATTTCACATTTAGTATCAACTATTGCTGATTTTAGCATGCTAGTTTAGACTTATGTAGTACTTCAAAAGTTGGTAACAACACAAATGCCAACAAATTGACCAAATCCATTTGACACTTTGTTCATAGCAGACATTCAAAATTAGTTGTTTGCTGACAAGAAAATAACCATTTTTGGGGTGGCCTGCACTTTGACTACTGTCACCTCTAATATACGTCTAGCCCTTTTCCTTTTCATCATTATCAATTGTTCTTCTTTTGTTTAACTGTCCATTATAGTTACAAAAGCGGTCAGAGACCGTTATCTAAACCCATGAATATTCATCACACCGTTATTTTTTTCCAAAAGTGGTCTCTGGACACTTCCGGAGAAAAACAAGAATATTCATAGTTAAACAATAAAGGACAATTGAACAAAGGAAAATTCTAGAAACACCTTGGCCTCAGGTGGTACAAATGAAAGAAATAAACAATAGTGAAAGAACTCAATATAAAAGCTAATTGTGAACTCAGATTGCCATCTACTTGTTAGACCCTCTCAGGGTCTGTGGTATAAAACGACTGGTAATGAAGACTACAATCTCTCTGA